>JABUQX010054882.1:35000-38080 GCA_015478945.1 Trachelipus rathkii
CTTGCGTGGTGGCGCTTGACATATCCAAAGCATTTGACCGGGTATGGCACTGGCACGCTTTACTGCTCTCCAAGCTCCTCCTCCTTTGGTTTCCTCCTTCTCTTTTGCTTACTTATGTCTATTGTTTTCTTTCAAGTCGCTGCAATATACGGCTGTGGGTTGATGGAGCGACATATCTTCTTTCTTTTTTTCCTGTCAATAGTGGTGTTCCTCAGGTTCTTGTCTTTATCTCCTACTTTATTCCTACTTTTCAATAATGATCTTCTCGACGCCTGTAACACTCTAACTCTATCCACTCATATGCCGGATGACTCGACCCCTTCATTCTTCAACTCGATTTTCAAATTCTGCTCCCCCTTCTTTTACTTCTGAGAATTGCCTCTCGTCTCAATTCTTTCCGATTCTATTCTCCAGCTGATTTCGGATAGAATTTTCGATTGGGGTCGTCTCAACCTTGTGAAATTTAATTATTTTTTAAAAACTCAACTTTACAAATCTCCCTCTCTAAAAACACCTTCTAACTTTCCTATCTCTTTCATCGGTTCTCTCGTCTCTCCTGTTGGCAATATATAAACATCCTTGGCCTCAACATAAAAAACAAAAAATGTTCTTGGAAACCTCAACATGCACAAACAACGGTTTTGGCTAGGGCGGCCCTCAAGAAACTTGGAGTTTCTGTTTAGACTGCGAGAACTATTTTTTCCCACTTCTCAAGTTACTCTTATACCAGCTATAAAAGGTTCAATCCGCCCTTGTATGGAGTAATGTTCTCAATATCTAGGTGTGGCTCTGGTTTCACCCGCGTCTTTTGGACAGGGTCGAGTCAAAGCCCAAAAGGCTTAATTAAAACATGTTTCTGTACTTTCTTCCACGTTCAATATAAATTCCACTCAATTGACCCTCTATCTTTGCGGCGAGATGTTTGTTTGGTGCTTTATCTCTCTTCTATAGGTATCGTAGCGGCAGGTGTTCGAGGAAGTTTACCAACTCTCGCGTACCACCACCTTTACGGAACCGCCCTCGTAGGCCAAGGGGTGCTTTGTTCCTGCTCTCGAGTTTTTGTGTAAGATAATTGGTAACTTCCAAGGCTAGTATCTCTCTGCGGTGTTCCTTCTTTCCTGCACCTCTGTTCTGTGGAATTCTCTCCATCTTCTGTGTTTCCCTGCTGAATTTAATCTCCCTCACATTAAAGCCTGCGTCCTGTGCTCCATCTGCGTAATTTGCGCTAGCCGATGAAATTTTGGCGTGTAACACCCCTCCCTGAATAGGGCTCTGCCCGTGAGTGGTGGGGACAACTCACTTTTTGGTAAAAAAAAATAAAAATAAAAATAAAAAAAAGTCTAAAAGAAAGCCCCCCCCCCATACCCTTAAATGAGTAAAATATCCCACCATAGAGACTTCAAACAACACTGTGACCGACCCCCCAACTTGTGGTATCACGTGAATGGTATGCAATGTAATAATAAATTCATATTGGTTTGGAGTGTTGGGTTGTCGACCTGTGATGTCCAAGCCCTATCGATACGTTATGGACCTTTGTGAGATTGCTGGTCCTTCGCGCAAAACCGTACAGACATTTGCTCAAGTATTTTTTGGTTCATGTTTTTGTGAGCACTAAATTTGGTGTTTTGTTGGTCATATTCGCTTTTTGCGTAATAATGTGTTGTATTTATTCAGTCTTTTGGTGTTTTTCTTTTTCTCTTAATTCAAGTGGTGATAATCTTTTTTGACGATTATCATGCGCACTGTGTGTGTTTTTCTTTCTTAGGTTCTTTCAGGTTCCGAGCCGGTCGCTTCCCAACAACACTTTTCTATATTATATATATATATTATTATATATATATATAATATAATATATATATATATAATATATATATATTATATATATATATATTATATATTATATATATATATATATATATATATATATATAATATATTAAAAACCAACCGACTCTTATCTCTCTCTCCATGATTTCCATATGAATAGAGCATCTTATACTTTGTTGTTCTCTTATTGACGAAACCACACGAAACCAAAACCAACAACAGCTGCCCTAACAGGAACACGCTCATTCTTCATTTTAATTATTCTCCTCCACCTTCACATAACTCTCCCACCTAGATTATTAATATGAAACTGACTGCACCTTACAATATACCTCTTTTTTCAACACCATGGTTTTACTAACCGTACATTAAATGGAAACAACATATCCTCTTGCAGGAATCCTTGCCCTCTCAGACTTAGTCCCCTTGTTTTCATCAAAATTTAATGTCCCACCAACCATACTTTTCTAACACTAATTAATATTTCACTACTAACACCTTTATTATCCGCTCCTTTTTTCATTCCAACATATAGTCTAAATATTAAAACACAGATTACTTTGTTCCATTTTCCTTATTACATCCCAATATGATTAAACGCATGCGACTTCTCCTCACCACCGGGCACATACCTTTTTTTATTATTATTAAAATAAGTATTTTGGTTTAATTTAAATTTATCCAGATAAAATCTTATAAAATTATAATAGACATTCTTCTTTCCTTGGTAACTGGTAGTTAAGATAAAAAAAAATGTTTTAAAAAGAAAAAATTTTCTCAATATCCTTTACGTTTCCGCACGCTGATTACAACCTTTAGGCGTGACACGACAATGAAGAGAAATCTTACTGTTCCAGAAAGGCGTAGAAATAAATTCGGAAAATATGGAAGTTAATCTTGTCAACTACATAGCTGTCAATGTCCTCATTTTTTTTGGAGATTTCTGTTGTTCGTGGTTCAAAGTTTTATTAACCCGATTTTGTCTTTCAGATATTTACTTGTTTTGACAAATCTTCCTTCCTGAAACTATATTATCACCAAACTTCTTCCTATGATACTTTGGAAGAATTACAGTTTTTGAAATTTTTGAAGACTACTGTCATAGAAATTTGTTTAATCGAAAAATTATGATTTTCTTCAAAGAGATTCGGCAAACCTGATCTAAAATAGGAATAAATGATGCCCCTTATCACAAATTCATTCAGGCATTACCTTCAGACATTTTTTCTGTAATTGACGCTAATTTAACAG
>JABUQX010054883.1:7500-12236 GCA_015478945.1 Trachelipus rathkii
CGGTATCGGTTAATATGGCCGATACTTAGCCGATACTTCTTTTTGGGTGAAAAATTATGAGAAACTTTTAGAATCAATAATAAATCTACTTCGATATAGATGGCTAGTACTAGGTTATGTTTTTTTTTCTCGATTTCCTTTTTAACTTAGTTTTTTAGCGTTTCTCCAACTTGGTCTTTAGCGTAAAATTTACCTATTTGGACAGCTATTATTATAATTTATACAGATTTATCTACTTTTTTAGTTGATCAATAGTATTTTTCTTTCTTTTTTGTACGCAATTTCGTGAGAGCGTGTGAGTGCGCGAGTGTTTTTAAACTTTCTGGATTATTCATATTTTTGATATTTGTTCTAAATAGGGTTTTACAGTTTTAAAATTTCAGGTTTTAAATTTAGGTTTTAGCGTACGAATAATTTTTCCTCATTTTTCCTTTGGTTTTTGTCTATTTTTTTCTGTGCGTGTGCGTGTGCGTGTGCGTGTGCGTGTGCGTGTATGATAGCAGATTTGCACAAGCGTGGCTTTCTTTTGACTTTACCAACATCAATGGCTTGCACTCTAACTCTGCATCCATGGAATACCACCTCTCTAACTCTAACCCTAATTTTATGCTCTTGTCTGAGACCCAGATGGCTAAGAATTCATCCTTTAACTCGTTTAATATATCCAACTATAACTTATTTTATAATTTCCGTCTGAAGGGTGGAGTATGTGCCTACGTAAATATAAACACTCCTAAAACACGTCTCGAGAATCTCGAATCTTCTAACTTCGATGTTCTGTGGCTTAAAATCTTTCTTCCTTCTACTACAATATTCTTATGCTTCTGCTACTGTTCTCCTAACAGAACAGATTTTCATGCCTTTTTTGATTACCTTACTACTTCTCACGAAACTGTTATATCTTCTCATCCAAATACTGAGGTCCTCTATTTTGGGGATTTCAATGTACACAACACTGAATTGTTGGGTTCCTCTCATACTGATTTAGGTGGGGAGGAAGCCGAATAATTCAGTATTCTCAACGATCTGGAACAACTAATTAAAGAACCTACACACATTCCTGATCGTCCCAACCGATTCTTGAACACACTTGACCTATGTTTCACCACTAGTCCTTCTCTCTATAAATACACCACCTTCGCTCCTATTGGTAAATCTGAGCACAACCTTATATCTTTTAATTTTAATACTTTCTCTCCAACATCTCCATCTTGCCCTATGTGGTTTTTCTGGCACTTTGATCGGGCCGATTGGGGGGCATTGCGTTGCTTCTACGCTAACTATAATTGGAGTGACTGCTTTGACTCTGAAGACGCTTCAGCTTCTGCCGATAAAGTTGGAACTGTAATTGTTGATGGGATGAGCAGGTTCATTCCTTCTTGGACTAAATCTTTTTCTCCTCAAAATCCATGGTTCGATCGTGCTTGTTCTCTGGCCATTCAGGCTAGAGACAGTGCGTATCGGGTGTGGAAAAATTCTCGTTCTCCTATCACTCTTGCCAATTTTCATTTAGCTAGAAATCGTTGCAGGGATACTCTTCGACGACCAAAGCGGACTTTCATTAAACGAAAGTGCGCTGACCTCCTTGGTTCTCCTACTGACAAATCTCTCTGGCCTCTTGCCAAAAACATCTCTAACAACTTCTGTAAATCATCCTTTCCTCCTCTTATTCGCTCTGATGATTCTGATGTTAATACTCCAACTGAAAAGGCCAATCATCTCTTAGGCTTCCTATTTTCCTCTAACTCAACCCTGGACGATTCTGGCATTCCTCTTCCTCCTCCTTCCCCTCTCAGGTGTCCTATGCCTTTACCTGTCATTTCATTTGATCGGGTGCATGAGCTCCTGAAATCTATGAACGTTAGGAAGGCGGGTGGCCCGGATGGCATTCCTCTCCGAGTTTTGAGGAAGTGTGCTTCCGTGCTGACCCCGCCCCTCGTTCAACTATATTCTATATGCCTCAAAACTAGCACTTTCCCTCAGTGTTGGAAGCGCGCATATGTCCAACCTATTCCGAAAAAAGGATGCTTCTCTGATCCTTCTAACTATCGCCCTATAGCTCTAACTTGTATTCTTTCTAAGATCTTTGAAACCCTTCTCAACTCTCACTTAGATCATCTGGAATCTCATTCCCTTCTTTCCGATTGCCAGTACGGCTTTCGGCGCTCGAGATCTACTGGCGATATACTTTCCTATTTAACAGATTTATGGTTTTCCGCCCTTAGGAACTACGGGAAGACTTGTGTGGTGGCGCTTGACATATCCAAAGCATTTGACCAGGTATGGCGCGTCACTGCTCTCCAAGCTTCCCTCCTTTGGGTTTCCTTCTTTTCTTTGCTTACTTATGTCTAGCTTTCTTTCAAATCGCTCAATGTCGGCTGTTGTTGATGGGGCGACTTCTTTTTCTGTCAATAGTGGTGTTCCTCAGGGTTCTGTTTTATCTCCTACTTTATTCCTGCTTTTCATTATTGATCTTCTCACCTGCACATCTAACTCTATCCACTCATATGCTGATGATTCGACCCTTCATTCTTCAACTCGTATCAATTCTGCTCCCTCTTTTACTTCAAGAATTGCCTTTCGTCTTAATCTTTCCGATTCTATTCTCGCTGATCTGGATATAATTTCAGGGTTGGGTCGTCTCAAGCTTGAGAAATTTAATTCTTTAAAAATCCAACTTCTACAAACCTCTATCTCTAAGACACCCTAACCATAATATATATTTCATTGGTTCTCTCGTCTCTCCTGTTGACAATATAAAGTATAAACATCCTTGGCCTTAACATAAACAAAAAAATGTATTGAAAACCTCAAATCACAACGGTTGCTAGGGCGGCCTCAAAGAAAGTCTGAGAGACTTTTTTTCCTCTTCTCAGTTACTCCAGCTATACAAGGGTCTCATCCGCCCTTGTATGGAGTACTGCTCTCATATCTGGGAGGACTCTGGTTTCACCCGGCTTTTGGATAGGGTCGAGTCAAAGGCTAAAAGACTTATAAACTGTCCTGTACTTTCTAGTTCACTTGACCCTCTATATTTGCGGCGCTATGTTGGTGCTTTATCCTTTTCTATAGGTACTGTAGCGGCAAGTGCTCGAGAACTCTATGCGCGTACCACCACGCTGACTCCTTCGTACTTTCGGGTGCTGTGTCGGCACAAGAAGTTTTTGTTGATATTAGTAACTCCAGACTAGTTCGCTGCGGTGCTTCTTTCTTTCTGTTCTGTGAAATTCTCTTCCATCATCTGTGTTTCCTACTCAATTTATTCTCCCTCACTTTAAAGCCTGCGTCTGTGGCCCCTCTCATCTGCGTAATTTGCTGTTGGGTCATTTTGGTCGTTTAACACCTCGCTTGAATAGGGTTCTGCCCGTGAGAGGCGGTAAAATGTAAAAAAATAAAATAAAAGGTTCTAATAAGAAATTTCTGCTTAAGCTGGCTGAAACCCCACAAGAATGGCATCTCCAACAGGGTGAACCACTTTTAAAATAAATTAAAAAAACAAAACCGAGAGGCTTTTTTTTTGAAAAAAAAAAAAAAAAAAAAAAAAAAAAGATTCACAGAAGTGCAAGCCGCCTATCTGCAACCCCTGGCTACAGCACTGATAGTGACGATGGTGGCTTTTCAGCCGTCGGCCTGCTAAAGATGAGGATAAGCATATGTTAGACTTTGATAAGTTCATGGCCGAAGTTGCATTGACATCTCATTCATCTTCAAAGGAATCACCGCAAGGAACCTCAATCGTAAAAACTGCGGTACAGTCTGTGAAAGGAAGTGAGGGCTCTACGAAAACGCATGGAGATACTGCCTACAAGAGAATCTTTATGCGGTGGCATGAAAAATGACCAAAGTTTTCGTATTATCAGTGCTTACGGGCAAATAATTTTTAACGCCTCCTTCGTAGTCAAAGGCAAAGCGCATTTGTAGTGTAGGTAGAATGTAGGCACCTCAAAAGGGAACAGGCTCTCGCCAGATACTGTGAAAGCTTAATGTTTGCATCACAATTTGTGAGATTTTGAATTTGGTATTGAATGATCTATCTTTATCTTAAAGGACTATATATATTATGTCATGTTTGAGTAATAGCGTTTTTTTATTTTATCTTTTCAGCTGATTAATTGAGGTCTCTTCTTTCATTATTTTTATTCTTTATATTATAGCTAGTTAAAGAATCTTCTTGTAAATTGTAATCATGTTAAAACATAAAAGCTAGTAGCTAAACTTTGTTAATACTTACTGGAAAATGGAAATGGAATATTTTTTGAATAAACACAAACATAAAAAAGTTATTAATATTATATTTGCATTTATTATTCCTAAAGTGACTATTTATTTATAAAATAAATATACTTGGGCACAACCAAATATGAAATATAAATGACTAAGTATTGGTTGTACAGGGAATGCAATCTTGAGTTGCCAACCAGTACACAAATGTTCTATCTTATTACTGTGTATTTATTATATTAATTAAAGTATCGGTATCGGTATCGGTATCGGTATCGGCATAAAAAAATGAGGTATATATATCGATCTCTTTTCTGGTATCTATATACATTACATAATATATATATATATATATATATATATATATATATATATATATATATATATATATATATATATATATATATATATATATATATATATATATATATATATATATATATATATATCTCATTCTATATATATATATATATATATATATATATATATATATATATATAAGAAATATATATATA
>JABUQX010054884.1:25000-40000 GCA_015478945.1 Trachelipus rathkii
TATATATATATATATATATATATATATATGTTATATATATATATATATAAATATATATATATATATATATATATATATGCTATATATGTTATATATATATATAACATATATATATATATATATATATATATATATATATATATATATATATATATATATATATATATATATATATATATATATATGTATATATAACCTCCTGTGGCAAACCATTCCAAAATTTAACAGCTCTTTTTTGCTGAAAGAATGCTTTCTTATATCAAGATGGCATGCTTTCTTAATTTTCTTGTTATGCCCCCTGGTCTCCTGTCTGTGCTCTACTATGAAGAATTTATTGGTCTCCGTATTATCAATAGATGTAAAAATTTTGTAGAATTGTATCATGTTCCCTCTGAGAAATCGCCTTTCTACAAAAAACATTCCTAACTCCTTCAGCCTCTCCTCCTATATCTCTTACCCTCAAACCAAGAAATCATCCTTGTTGCTCTACTTTGCACTCTCTAGCATATCTAAGTCTTTCTTTAAATAAGAGGGCCCAAACTTGTGCAGAATACTCTATTATTGGCCTAACATAGCTATTATACAGTTTACTTACTTATTACTTCCTTGCTTTTGTAAACAACATTGCGATTTACTTATGCTCAGCATCTTATTAGCTTAATTCCCTCGCTTCCAAACACTGATTAGCTACTTTCAAATTACTGCTTATAATCAAATCCTAAATCTTTTTCCTTGGTCCACTGCGGTTCAAGCTAATCCCTATTCATCGAAGTTAAACTTTTTATTTGCGAAACCTAGTGAAGAACCTTACAATTTTTACTATAAAAATTCATTTGCCACTTATCTGCCTACCCAGTTTTCTTCTATCAAGATCATTTTGAATCTTTTTATATCCATCATTATTCCTTACTGAGGTGGCCACTTTGGTATCATCTGCCAACTTAGAAACCTTGCATTTAAGTCCATGGTCTAAATCATATATATATGAGGAACAATAGCGGCCCCAGCACTGAATCCTGTGGCACACCACTCTTCACTATTTCCCCATGCCACATGACTTATTGCCATTTAGTTGTACACACTGTTTTCTATTCCACAACTACTCTTTAATCCAACCAATTCTTGAACACACACGACCTATGTTTCACCACTAGTCCTTCTCTATAAATACACCATTTCGCTCTTATTGTTAAATCTGACTACAACCTTATATCTCTTAATTTTAATAATTTCTCTCCAACAGCTTCATTCTTCCCAATGCGCTTTTTCTGGCACGTTGATCGGGCTGATTGGGGTCTTTGCGTCGATCTACGCTAACTATAACTGGAATGACTGGCTTTGACTCTGATGACGCTTCGGCTTCCCGATAAGGTGGAGCTGTAATCGTTGACGGGATGAGCAGGTTCATTCCTTCGACTAAATCTTTCTCTCCCTCATTAACCATGGTTCGATCGTGCTTGTGTCCTCTGGCCATTCAGGCTAGATACGGTGCGTATAGGGAGTGGAAAATTCTCGTTCTCCTATCACTCGATAATTTTCATTCAGCTTGAAATGTTGCAGGGATACTCTTCGACGAGCAATGCGGGCTTTCATCAAAACGAAAGTGCGCTAACCTCTCCTTGGATCTCATACTGACAAATTACTTCTTCCTTTTACTAAATATCTTTAATCAATTTCTGTAAATCATCCTTTCCTCTTATTCGATCTGACGGCTCTGTTGCTAACTCCAACTGAAAAGGCCAATCTCTTCGGCCTCCTCTTTTCCCCCTAACTCAACCTTGGACGATTCTGGCATTCCTCCTCCTTCTCCCTTCCTCCTTCCTCCTCAGGTGTCCTAAGTGTCTTTACCTGTGATTACATTTTGATCGGGGCATGGGCCCCTGAGATCTATGAACGTTAGGAAGGCGGGTGGCCCGGATGGCATTCCTCCCCGAGTTTTGAGGGAATGTGCTTACGTGCTGACCCCGCCCCTCGTTCAACTATATTCTCTATGTCTCAATACTTCAGCACTTCAGTGTTGGTAAAGCACGCACATGTCCAACCTATTCCGGAAAAAGAAGCCGCTCTGATCCTTCTAACTATCGCCCTATAGCTCACTTGTATTCTATCTAAGATCTTTGAAACACTTCTTAACTCTCACTTTCTTAGGCCATCTGGAATCTCATTCTCTCTTTCCGATCACCAGTACGGCTTTCGGCGTTCAAGGTCTACTGGCGATATACTTTCCTATTTAACCGATTTATGGTTTTCCGCTCTTAGGAACTACGGGAGACTTGCGTGGTGGCGCTCGACATATCCAAAGCATTTGACCGGGTATGGCACGTGTCACTGCTCTCCAAGCTCCTCCTTTGGGGTTTCCTCCTTCTTGCTTAGCCTTTGCCTTCCTTTCAAGTCGCTCAATATCGGCTGGGGTTGATGGAGCGACTTCTTCTTCTGTCAATAGTGGTGTTCCTCAGGGTTCGTTCGGCTTTATCTCCTACTTCTTCTTTATTCTTTACTTTTCATTAATGATCTCTCTCTACCTGCACACATCTAACTCTTAGCCACTCTTACTGGGATGACTCGACCCTTCCACTCTTCAACCTAGCCTCTAATTCTGCTCCTTCTTTACTTCTAGAATTGCCGTCTTAATCTTTCCGATTCTATTCTCGCTGATCTGGATAGAATTTCCGATTGGGGTCGTCTCAACCTTGTGAAATTCAATTCTTTAAAAACTTAACTTCTACAAATCTCCTTCTACACCACCCTCTAACTTTCCTATATCTTCTTCGACTGTTCTCTTTCTCTCCTGTTGGACAATATAAACATCCTGCCTTACATAAACGAAAACTCTCTTGAAACCTCACATAACAACGGTTGCCAGGGCGGCTTCAAAGAAACTGGGAGTTCTATTTAGACTGTGAGACTTTTTTCCTCTTCTCATTATTCCAGCTATACAAGGGTCTCATCCGCCCTTGTATGGAGTGCGTACTGTTCTCATATCTTTGGGGGCTCTGGTTTCACCCGGCTTTTTGGACAGGGTCGAGTCATGCCAAAAGGCTTATAAACTGTCCTGTACTTTCCAGTTCATTTGACCCTATCTTTGCGGCGCCATGTTGGTACTTTTTATCTCTTTTCTATAGGTACCACAGCGACAGGTACTCGAGGGAATCCACACCCGTGTACCACCACCTTACGACGCGCCCTCGTTAAGGGGTGCTGTAGTCTGCCCCCACGAGTTTTGTGTGATCTTGGTAACTCCAGGCTGTTCTGCTGCGGTGCTTTCCTGCCACCTCTGTTCTGTGGAATTCTCTTCCATCTTCTGTGTTCCCTGCTGAATTTAATCTCACTCACTTTAAAGCCTGCGTCTGTTCTCATCTGCGTAATTTGCGCTAGCGGATGAAACTTTGGTGTGCAACACCCTCTCCCTGAATAGGGCTCTGCCCGTGAGTGGTGGTGACAACTAAAAAAAAAAAAAAATGTACCACTCCACCTATACCACATTGAAGTAACTTCTTCATCAGCCTTATGTGGGGAACCTTATCAAAAGTTATATATATATATATATATAATATAGCAATATTTATTATATATAATATATATATATATATATATATATATATATATATATATATATATATATATATATATATATATATATATATATATATATATAAGAGAGAGAGAGAGAGAGAGAGAGAGAGAGAGAGAGAGAGAGAGAGTGCCTGAAATAGTTTTTTTTTTAAAATTAGAATTGGAAAAGAAGAATAAATAAAAAACAGCAAAATTAAATTCATATTACTAATAATACACACAATAATAATAATAATAATTATACACACACACACACACACACACACACACACACACACACACACACACACACACACACACACACACACAATAATAATAATAATAATAATAATAATAATATTAATAATAATATATTTAGGTTATTTTTCAAAGTAGTTTCCCATTAAAATACATTTTCTTTCAAGGAAAACGAATTTTTGCCAAAATTTTAAGCTTGTTTCATCATATTTCGTACTTTATAAAATATATATTATTTCTAAAGTAAGGAACTTTAATTGACTTATTTTTGTAAAAAGAGTGAAATTTATTATTGTATTTCACTGATTCTAATAATAATTTTTAAATTTATAATTTCTTTAATAATTTACTATATTTCAGAAGTCCGAAGTTTGAACGAAATTTTAAAGTACTTATGCTTTAATATGAGAAACAAATTCGCTCAAATAGTTCTTCAGCGACAAATCTATAGATGAGCTAGCCATGTTATATCACTATACATTTTTGGCGCAATTTGATTGGTGAACATTATATAATAATACTGATAATGTGCTCGCAATTGATCCGACAAATTTACAGATTACCTGGGCATGTTATATTAATATTAATTCATTGTAATTGTGACGTTGTATTGACGTATATATATTATATATATATAAAATATATATATATATATATATATATATATATATATATATATATATATATATATATATATGATATATATATATATATATATATATATATATATATATATATATATATATATATATATATATATATATATATATATATATATATATATATAATGAAATGAAAATAATAATGAAATTTGAAAAAAAGAATTGATTTATTTTTTATCTCATCTGGTCAGTCATCGCCGCATCAATAGATGACTGGACGCTTCGCCACTGATATATATATATATATATATATATATATATATATATATATATATATATATATATATATATATATATATATATATATATATATATATATATATATATATATATATATATATTTAAAGGTTAGTAAAATATGTTTTTATTTTAAAGCATTTATTATATAGTCGGAAACTAAATAATCATTGACATATAAATTTTTAGCATCGAAAATATTTACAAATTCATTGACACAGATATTGTTTAAAAAACATTTGATGAAATAAACACAATAAACTCCGCATAAACTAGAGTATGCGGGTTGAACAGCACGAGTTAAAGTTTTTATATAATTTACATTGTTATATTTTAAAAATGAAATGATGTAATGATTATCCAAAATAAATTTCAAGTTCAAAGAATCAATCAGGTGCACATCTCCATTCTTCTCCTTGTAGATGGAAATCCAGTGTCCCCATGACGTTACATCTCGAGGCGATGTGTTGAACACGAATCCACTATCCTTCTTCAGCCTCACAGAATCTATTTCATTAATAGCAAACACGCCTAAAAATCGAGGCTCGTTTTTAAACATAGCTTTTATTTCTTCTTCATTCATCTTTAGTAATTCAAAAGCACATTGCGGGCTCGGTCAATTTCAATAAGTTGGGGGTGTTCCAGATAAACGATGACGGTAATGGATGTCTGCAGACTTCCGCTAAATGAGAGATTGAGTCCTAATGTTCCCTTCCTCAGAATGTTTAAATGACTTGCGTTACAAGCTGAAAGATCTGCGCTGAGATCAAACGCGTATAAATTACTATTCTTTGCGTATTCTTCAAGGTTCATACCCGTACCACTATCACCGCATGAAACAGTGTTGGCTATTAGGTCATGGAAAGGTCGCGAACATAGAGATTGTATCCCATTATATGACATTTCATAATCACGTCCGTATGGTTGTCCATTTACATGTAAACTGACACCCCTAAGGCCAAAAGGGGCGAATTTATATGGGGATTTTTTATAATGTCCTGAATATGCCTCGTGTTCTACAATTCCAGCTATTACTTTTTGAGGTAGATTCCCGTTAACAATGTTTGGAATGCTGATGCTTGATAACCCGTGAGTGAAGTTAAATACTTTGGTTTCTACTCTTCTGATTGGATACTTTTTCTCAATTTCCAAATGCCTTTGGGGAAATAACTTCACCTTTCTAACATAGAGAAAAGCTTCTAGCAGTTTGAAGACAGGCTCTGGACACGCAGTTGTAGCAGTAGGATTACTTTTTATTTTAAGTGCGAATTTCGGACTTGAACGGGATAAGCGGATTCTAGCATCTACAGATGGAAGAATAAGTCTTTCCTGAGAGAATATATCACCATTTAAACGGCCGTAGAATTCATGTGTTATTTATGACTTTTGCCGCTTTATCTACATGTGAAGACTCATCTTTGAAGCTGTAAAAACCACATGATTGAAGATGAGACTGCTTAGCATCATCAGAAAAGTTCAGTAGATGTTCTATGTAGCTTCTATAAGGATAACTAGCTGCTGAAGTGCCAAGTGAAGTTTCATTGAGATAAACATCAATCTGGTTAAAACAAGTATATAGGAAGTTTGACTCTGCATACACTATGTGGTCGTCACCTGTAGGAAGATCTGTGCCATCAGGCTTCGTCAATTTCGTTTTAAAATATAGAAATACATTAGATGGATCTAGATATTGGTCTGAGGTGCCTGGGATATTGAACTCTAAAGGTACGTCAGTGCTGGTGATCGAGTGTGTGGGATTAATGCTGATGAAGTTGGTGTCGCTCACGCTAATCTGGGTAGGGCTCATCGAGAAGAGATCCAGTTCGCTCTTGCAGCAGTCTGGACTAGCAGGATGAAGGAAATGCATCTTGTTGGTGTGGTGTTAGGCTGAATAATGAACAAAGCCTCAGATGTGACCCCCTTATATACATGGTAACCGAAAGATGTAGTTAAAGATACCATATAGTAGTTAAATGGTAAATACATCAATACGTTTTGTAGACCTGTGCCTTTTAGCCTTAGGGTTTTTCCGGGTTGTGATTTTCTTATGACCTTTCTTCTTCAGAGCTCTCTTAGTCTTAGGCTTTTTCCTGTTTGTGACATTCCTGCGTCCTTTAACTTTAGCCCTGCCATGACCTGTCATTTTACGTCTTATTTTGCGTTTAACGTCATCGAGCATCTCGTCAGAAACCTCAGCAATCCGTCTTTTTAATGATGCACGAGGATTGGCTCCTGTCGCTATATCTTGCATAGTGTGCAGACCTGTTCTTATAGCTTTTTTACCTAAATATTCCCCACCTCTTCTAAATACGGGAATGGCGCTTCGCAATAACTTAGTGAAAAATCCTCCAAGACCATATCCTCTTTGTGATCTCGAGCCAATGAATACTCTTTCCATGTTTATTACTGCTGTAGCTGGAGCCTCTTTCCTATACTGTCTTTACACTGCAAGAGTGTATCAATGAATGAAAAAATGCAGTTGATTATGACCCTTATATATCCTGCAGAGGCGTCTATTTCTTGAATGAACTCCAGTAACATATAGATGAGATTTTCAATTCTGATTAAAAAATGCTCCATCATGTTATAATTAAAGTGGACGTTTCTTTCTAATGTAGACTTTACACATCAATGTGCCACTGGTAAATGGGCATGGCCGTCCTTCCACATCCTTTATATGTACTCTTATATCCGATCGATGACCTGTTCAGTGTGAGATAGTGTACATTTGGGAATGTTATTACCTTACTCTCTTGAGGAAAATAAACTACTCTTAACAGCGGAGCTGTAATGTCCCCCACATACTGGTGATCCACTATATCAGTGTAAACGTAAGCCATCCCCGGGTGTTTGAGCATCTCGGAGGTGATACAAGTATAATGTAATACCCTGTCTTGCTCGTCGATTAGTTCTTCCTTGGTTATATGCTCGTTTTCTACTTATTTCATAATAACCTTTTTCAGCATAGTAGGTACATCATGTAGAATATCTAACCATCCTTTACGTTCATGAACGTGTTTCCGTTGCCATGACGATCTCCTGAGGAAAAACACATCAATATCTCTAAGGTTAATGCCGGCCGTCGATCTCAAAGTAATTAATACTTCATCATCGGAGGGATGAATATCTGTGTTGTAAATTAGATCTCTACACATATTACTTGTCGCTAAAAGCGTATTTAAATAACTGAACATTGCAGGTACTGACTTAAAATAGGATTTCCTCAATACAATTCTTTCATAAAAGTATTCTTTTGTACCCATAGTAACGCGGTTCAGATCACCTGTGTTCTTCACATCCAATATAGTTTCAACACAATCTACACTTCTGTAAACATTCATCCAATAAAGATTATGAGGGACATTTTCCACATCTGTATTTAATATCACCTCACACAGCCCTACTTCATAAACGTCTCTTTCAATGTCAATAGGGTTCAGTAACTCTGTCGTGAAGTCTGAGAGTTTATTATCAGGATGTAGATTCATCGATGCCGATGAAGGCAGAGTTAAATAGAAGTGGTCTGTACTCGCCATGGTCCCAATGAACACTGATTAATGATTCTTAATTTCACTTGCTTTTATATAGGAGTTAAATCACAGGGTACCCAGCATTTTACCGTACTGTTTATTTCTGGCCCTTGCCTTTCGAACCTAATATCTTTTCAATTTTATACACATTACTTTCAGGATTGAAGCGTATTTTTTGTATTTCCTGTTTATAAAAACCTCCTTTTATCTTTTCACCGTCTAAATCCTCCAAATAATATAATTTTAAACCGTCATAAGGGAAGTCTCGAATATTGTGAACTTTGAAAACCTCTGTAGACCACCCTGATTCATAGCCTTTCCTAAACCTTTCAGCCTCTCTGGAAACTCGTACATAATCGCCTAAGCTTACACCTTAATTTTTCTGGCTCTTCGTTGTGGCTGAGGCAGCATCGCAGGCTTTATTTTCGACATTTCTAGAGGGGTAGATTTTATAGTTCTGTGAAACGATCTATTATAAGAATGAGCAAGGTCTTGTAGAATGTCAATATACTTAAAAGTATTCATGCGGGTAAAGTACCGGTGCATTTTCTCCTTGATAGTTCGCTGTACTCTTTCAACTATAGCTGCTTTATTCACTGAGAATGTATTGTAATACCCCATGTCATGCTCTTTAACTAATTCTTGAAATTCTCGACCTAGAAATTCAGTCCCTTGGTCCGTCCACAGCATTCTTGGCCATCGCCTGTCACCCTCTATAATTTCTCTCAAGGCCTCAGTTACAGTACCTGACTTTTTATCTTTTAAAGGTTTTAACCATAAATATCTAGAATACACATCAATGGTAAAAAGTATGTATTGATACCCATCGTTGTACGAGCTGTATTTAACCATTTCGGATAAATCCAGCTGCCATACGCTATCGAGACAGGGGGCTATGGTTTTCCGGGTAGGAAATTTTCTGCGAACAGGCTTATGTAGAGTGAAAGCCTCCTCACCCTCTAAATATGCTTTCAGCTCTTTCCTCCCAATGTCCGGAAACCTCGAGGCAAACCTTGTGAACCCACCATAGCTATTAGGCTCCTTCACATCGTAATAATACTTATCAACCACCTCCTTAGCCTCCATGAGGGCGACTGACATAAGTAAAAACATATATATATATATATATATATATATATATATATATATATATATATATATATATATATATATATATATATATATATATATATATATATATATAAAATATATATATATATATATATATATATATATATATATATGAACATGCTAAAAGGAAATATAAAACATAGTGTTTAATATGATGAATTTATTTATTCACAAATGAGCAAAATAGATCAATGAACAAACTGTATATATATATATATATATATATATATATATATATATATATATATATATATATATATATATATATATATATATATATATATATATATATATATATATATATATATTTATATATATATAAACAAAAAAAAAAAAAAAAAAAAATATATATATATATATATATATATATATATATATATATATATATATATATATATATATATATATATATATATATATATATATATATAATTGAATTAATAATATTAATAACATCATAGCGTAACTATGAATTAATCCATTTAAGACTGGGGTACGGCTTTTTTCTTATTCTTCCTTTAACCACACGTTTGAATTTATCTGAAGCGTAGGACGTGCCTGAAGGACTAGAATCGGGTCTTGGTGTCTTAGGAATATCATCCAAGTCTGCTAATCTGCGTGTGTTCAAGATTAAAGAGCGGGGAAAATTTATAGTCTGAAGCTCTTGCTTGATTGTGGGCCAACCTGTTACAGCCCCCTTCTTCCAATCGCGTGAGAGATCAGCTATTAAGTCCACAATGTTTGATCCTTTAACTACCTCATCATCAATAATGATTTGGCCTAGCTCATTCCAAGTTATTTGTTCTTTTAAAATATTATAGAGAGTTAGTCCTGATTTGCGAGCCCTGGTTGGCAAGCTCTCCTCCAGGATATTTCTTAAGTTGTCTTCGTACTTCATCTCAGGTTTTACTTCTGGTGGCAAATTTGTTTCCTCAACGTCAGACTTATTTAGTGTAGCCTTTAGATGCAAATCCTTGAGGCTTAATAATTTCTGCATGGCATCCTGGTATAAGATACGCTTCTCATGAATGTTAATGTCTGAATTTAATATCCGATACACCTCTTTCTCGTAATTGTTTATCTGTTCAACTTTAGGGTCGAATAAGCTGTAAGGTAGAGTTTGCTGATGAATTTGTGCAGCATTCAAAGGTTGTTGATTCTCTCGAGAGAAATGATGATGATGATTGGGAGGTAGAATTTGCAGTGAGGACGGCAACGCACCGAGGTGTGATTGTGTAGGCTGATTAGGGGGTCTCTGCAACGATGAAGTAGTATTACACTTCATTTTCTCATACTCGCTAAACGGTAATACAGCGACCTTCTTCATTATGAAGATATCCACTTGGTAATCAGAGGAGCAATAACCGAGAAAAGTAGAGGTAGGAATACACCCCCCCTGCTGCAACAACTTCTTTTTATTTTTCAGATGCTTTATGTTACGGGAGAGTTTTTTAATGGTGCTTCTATGTCGACGCAGCTTTACCTTCTGAGGCCTGTTTAAAGGAACATTTCCCTTTATAAGATTCAAGCAGAGTTCACATACACACTGGACGAACTTCTCATCATCACAGATTATTTTACGCTTTTCAGCCGGTTTCAGCTTTTTAAATCTTTTTATAAGAGGTAAATACTTTACAACTAAACTACTCATTATTCAGGAATGTATACAGTTTCTATCTCATGCGGTAGAATGTTGGTGCGGAGCAGAACTCTATACGTGTTCCTAGGATGAAGCTCACACAGCAAGTATCCGTATGGAATCGAAGTAACTTCTTTATATACTTTCAAGAACTCTTTTCTTGCTAGCGGAAACATCTGCGACCCTAGAACATTGACCTGGCTCATATCTCTTCTTTGTCCAAACAGAATCAGATACTGAGTGTTTAAAGAAACAGTCCTCATGTGCTTGCTTTGATGAAAAATGTTCTGTGTAATGAAAAATACAGATATATTTAAATGATGGGAATACACCGTAAACGTCTCAGCTATATCTTCGTTTAACTTGTGCAGCATGTCATCCAGAACTATAACTTTATGACCTTGTACATTTTCCAATGATTTAATATCGTATACACCTTCATGGAATTCTACTATATTATTATATTCATTAAACTTCTCCTGGAATACACTGTAGCACCAGATTATTTTCACAGGTGCATGCTCAAACATTCCACCATGCTTTAAATATGTTTAATGAGCAGGTTTTACTCGCATCTCTGTGGTCCTGCCACCATACATGTAGCAGGCTGTAGAATACACCCTACCACATCCATACTCGTAGCGTGCTCGAGGTATAATGTAGCTTTCGAGGCTATGGCAGAGCACATATATATATATAGTAAGTAGGTAGAGTATAGAGTATATATGATATATATAAGTATATATATATATGTATATATATATATATATATATGGATAAGTTATATATATATATACATATATATACAACCGTTTTACTTAATGATAATAAAACACATACTTCATTTAAAAACCTTTAATACATAATTAGAAATTTAATAATCACAGGCCTACATATTTTAACATCAAATATACTCCAAAGAATATTAAATATTTTAACATTAAATACATTTACAATAATATTAAATATATTTACAAGGGGAATATAACACTGATATAGACATTCACAGGAACTTCACGAAGACTCAAGATTAATACTCTGTAAATCTTTACAAATGTGCTAGTCATTTATATCGTTATTCTTCATGTAGCTACGTGTCTCATCAATGCCATCCGAAAGCACATATGTAAAAAGCTCCCTCTCAGATATCATAGTATGTTTGGCCTCTGGATCATCAGTAAATACTTTCTTGCCATTGTTTTCTAAGTAGATATATGAATTTCTGTATGTCGATAGTGTCTAGGAATCGTTTAATAACAGTTTCAGAATCATCAACCAGCATTTTCTTGAATGCATAGTATTACTGGTATAACATATAATGAACGACTGTTACATAGTTAGATAACACACGCACTCTCTTCATATGCATTAGCACCCTTCTGCCCACCTCTGACATATACTTCAACTGTTGTATTCCTGAGATGTAGAATCCATGCGAAGTACGTTCAAATACTTCTAAGCCGTTACGCCTTTCCCATAGTCTAACTTCCATTCCGATGGTGTTTACATGTTTAGAGGAGGCTAGAGTAAGCTGTTTGTCCTTTGCTCCTTTGCTCTGGCTAATAACTGTTTTCGAATAGTTTAAAACCGCATTAGTCCTCTGTGTGTTTACATATACACAGTAATTCATCGGCGCTCATGAAAACACGTCTGGTGTTGTAATATGATGAATTACTAACACACGTGAAAAATTCAGTTCCATTCGGGTTTCTTTTATATAAGATTGCAACTCCGGTTCCTGGGAGCTTAACTTCCCACTGGATGATGTCTTGTACAGATGTATACCTGTTAAGACGAACCATTTTGCGCACTTACTGGATATGGAACACTTTTAAGATAGAGTAGAGAACTTGTTCACAGCTCGACAGCTAAAGCGACTATGGTTTAAAACGAGTTTAGACTCACAAGGGATCATATATAATTCTCGACCATTCACAATGGAGGGTAAATTGAGGTAAGGTTTACACCCTCCAATCACAAGTAAGGTTGAACGTTTTTTTTACGACCTGATGTAAAGTAAAAATAGTAATTTGATTTCTATTTACAACGACCGTTTTCAACTTTTAAATAATAATAATAATAATAATAATAATAATAATAATAATAATAATAATAATAATAATAATAATAATAATAATAATAATAATAATAATAATAATAATAATAATAATAATAATACACACACACACACACACACACACACACAATAATAATAATAATAATAATAATAATAATAATAATAATAATAATAATAATGTATGATTTTGATGCTTTTTCAAGCCTCCTGAAAGTATTTCTTTCAACAGAAGAAATTTTCTTTAAAATTATTCTTAAGTAAAATTAAACAACTGATTTAAGTATAGTACCAAGCTTCGTCCGTACTCTTCGGACATTTTCAAGGTATAAATTTTATTTTAATATTTTAACAATTTTGATAAAATAAATTTCGTGTAAACTAATAACAAAAATAAATAAATAAAATTAATAAATTTTAAAAGTTAAAAAAGTTAATGTATAAATTGACTTTTGTCATTTAAAGATGTTCAAAAAATTGACATTTCGTTATATTTTATGTTTATCATTGGTTTATGTTTCCTTAAGAGCAACGATTCCCCTAGTCGCAATTCATAAAAATCATTTTTTCTTGTTATGATGGAGAAGCCCTCTTTTATGCTGTTATCGGGATTTTTGTGGTGTTCTTCTTTAAAATGTTGAAATATTTTGCTCGGGTTATACTTATGCTGCGACATTCTCATGTTGAGGGTATTCTGTTGTGTATCCGATATAAGAGGCGTTACATCCACTTTCAGAACATTGAAATCGGTACACAACGTTACTACTCCCACCATCCGAAAGCGCTTCACGAGTAGAGAAGCACGAGCTCAGTTTCAAAGGCTTATAGTACGATCTTAATATAAGCTTCTTCCCGTCTTTTGCTTTAATATACTCTTTTAAAAATTAATTTTAATTTGTTTTCTTCCTCTTTTTTTTTCTGACTAATATTTTCAGTTTTATAATATAATACGAGCTTATCGTTTTCGTTTTCATTCATGGTATTGGTAAGTAAATTATTTAAAGTGTTCTTTATAGTTTTCTCTATAATATACTGTGGGAAGTTATTGTTTATTAGATTCTGTGTTATTCTTTTAATTTCTTTATCAAAAAGGGTCCAATCAGATGATATCTTAAATGCTCGATGAACTAAAGTCTTTATGGTAGCAATTTTGTAATTTAAAGGAGTGAAAGAGTTGAAATTCAAGTATGTTCCTTTATCTGTAGATTTAATGTAGACACTTCTATCAATTTTTCATCCTCTTTAATTTTAATATTAACATCTAAGAAATTAATGTAGTTATTTTTTGTTCTTTCAAAAGTAAATTTTAAACCACTGAGATCTTCTATTTTGGATTTGAACTCTTGAATATGTTCTGGATCGTTAAATATTACAAAGGTGTCATCTACGTATCGAATGTAAAAGAAAGGATTGAATGGGGCGTTTTCATTAAAAAATTTGTTTTCTACCGATGACATGTAGAAATCTGCGAAAGTTGGTCCTAAAGGTGATCCCATAGATACGCCATTTTTTTGAATATATGTTTTACCATTGAAGTTGAAAGGTGTTTTCGTGGTACATATATAAAGTAACTTTCTCAGAATGTCTTCTTCTATGGATGGCGGTGGTTTTAAGTCATGATGATAAACATTCTCTAATATTATGTTAATAGTTTCAGATATAGGAACATTCGTGAAAAGAAGAAGAAGCAGAAGAGGAAGAAGAAGTTCTACTAATGGGCAGAAAAAAATCAGAGTTAAAACACTTTCATTTATCCCTGTGTTTAAATCATAATGACAAGAATAATAATACACACACACACACAATAATAATAATAATAATAATAATAATAATAATAATAATAATAATAAAAATAATAATAATAATAATAATAATAATAATAATAATAATAATAATAATAATAATAATAATAATAAT
>JABUQX010054884.1:45000-48396 GCA_015478945.1 Trachelipus rathkii
TATATATATATATATATATATATATATATTTATATATAGATATATATATATATATATATATATATATATATATTATATATATATATATATATATATATATATATTATAATAAATATATATATATATTATATATATATATATATATAATATATACTATAACCAATATATATATATATATAGCTGGGTTTGGGTCCCGCTACTACTTATTTATACCCTAGAAATGCTTATTACTCAGCATATGAACTACAAATAGTCCATATTACTTATAGTATAGATATATATAATATATAATATATATATATATATATATAATACTATATATATACTATATATATATATTTTTTTTTCTTATTTTTTTTTTTTTATTTACATGTGTCACTCACCCAGCTCACGGGGCAGTAGTCCCCCCTATTCAAGCGTGAGGGCTGTTGTTTCACGTGCTCTCTCAAAAGTCACACAACTAGCAGCCGAAATTTTACGCAGCACATGCAGTACCAGACGGAACCGTAGCTCTGAAAGTGGTGGCAGATTAAAGTTTCAGCATATATAGGCAAAACACGGCAATGATGGAATAGAATTCCAAGCTAGAAATCAGTATTTGTCATGTCCCAAGAGTGATCATAGAATGGCAATGCACACAGCACGCACCCCGAAAACTAGCCTGGATTAGATTCATCAACACAAAACTCATGTGCATACAGCACCCCCTAGGTTCTACGAGGGCGAACGCCTAAGAGTGGGACAAGCGTACACCCCCAGTTAATAAAAGCTACACTTTTCAGTGGCACCTGCCGCTGCTCCCATCTAGATGCACCTAACTAGAAAAGAGATAATTAGGCAACAACCTTACATCGCGCCCAAAGAAAATAGAGGGTCAAGTGTGAAAACTGGAACAGTATCAGACACTGTTTATAAGCCTTTGGGATGCCTTTTCGACTCGAACGCCTGATCCAAAAGACCTGAGGGTGAATAACCTAGCAGCCCCCCCCCAGATGATGGAGACAGATACTCCATTACAAGGGCGGATGAGGCCCTGTATAGCTGGGTCTAAGTACAACTGTAATGACAGAAGAGGAAACAAACAGAGGTTCTCGGCAGTCTAAAAAGCAGACACTCCGCATGAACTTAATAGTATATATCACCCTCTAAGTGCAAGACTACCTATAGCTACACTATTATTACAGACGTTATATATATAGTCCTATTATATTATTATTACTAATATATATATCACCTATAACGTAATTTTATAAATATTATGTACTAACCGATGACAATACACTGTATCTACTGCACTAATATTTCACCTGATAGCTTATTACCATAACTATTACACTCTGTACTTATCATATTACCTATGATTATATGTATCACTATATACATATATTTCATATCATATAAAAATATAATATATATATTATTATATTATATATATATTTACCAATAATACACTAATATATGACTACGCTATTTATAAAATATTATTGATTATTAATAGACATTATATAGTTAACCACTTATGTAGTTCCTAAGTCATGTTATTCACCATCTTTAAATACATAATGCTTTCAACACTGGGGACGTCCTTATCACTCACAACTATAACCTTATACTTCTTAATTTATTAGCTAACTTTATTTACTTTAATCAAGCCCTCCTTATTACCACATTCTATAATCAGTTGCATGAATCTTCTTATCTCTTTCACACTCAGAGGGCGCGTACTCCCAAACCTCTACATTCAGATGTCGACACCGGCGCGCACAGGAACCGGATACAATCATTCACAGTCTTTAACAATAACCGGATTGGCTATCAATAGTAAGTGAGCCACCCTCCACTTTATATGCGTTCTCCATTTTCTCTCCATCATTCTACCTACATTTCCTTGCCACCCCAAACTATAATATATATACATATTATATATATATTATCTTATATATATATATACACATCGAATATTCTATTTCAAGAGTAACCCCTACATCCATAATATACAAATTGATATATAATAACCATAGGAGTAACAAAACTATCAATCCCTGTCTACACTACTCTATTAAATTACCTAAACCATAATTTTACCATTGTAACACACATTTTTATTTTCTTTCACTACAGCTTCTCAACTAGTGGCGTGTGCGAATACAATTTACTATTAATCAATTTCGCGAACATATCACGAGAGCGGTCTGCCAACAGAAGCTTAACACAACACCTAACGTATGTATAGTTCACTAATCATACCTATCGACCCAAGAGGTACACGATCTTCCCCAGCGTTCTTCCATAATATAGACTCTAATCGCGCATTCAACGCGCTGTGTGTCTTTGACAATCGCACACCTACTAATTATACTTTCTCTCATCCCATAATTAAATATTAACTAGTGGAGTGGCGTTCTAGTCTACACCTCTCCAATAAGGTGTCTCCAATCATTGCTGTCCTCTCATTAATATAATATATTTGAATCACGTACTCTTATGCCTGTTCATCGAACATCCCTCACAAAGCAAACCATTTTGTTCTTCCACACAGAGCATACTATGTCTCTAACAGATATCAGCTCTGGAGCGTATCCGAAACATCTAATATCGACACCCCATTGAATACCAAGCAATATGTGACTCCACCTCAAATACCTTAAACTTTTAACTATAAAATCACCTATCAACTAAACTAATTCCCCTATAAATATATTCTTTAATAACATATTTCTCTCCCTTATAATACTCTCTTTTTTATACACTACATATATGACTATTAGAAGGTTGTGGAGCTTATACTCTAGAAACTAGTCTTACATCCTCTCCTATATATGCTACCTCAGAGACCAAATTTTTTATACCTTTCTCTATAAACGCTGTATACTCCTAACTATTAACTTACTAAAGATCCTATCAAATCCATAATGGTCTGATCCAATTACAGCTATCTTATGCCTCCTATTATTTGTTATGATCATTTCAAACGAACATGCATAAATTTTTATCAATCATTTGGATTATATATTATCAATAGAGCAATATATATATACCTTACTTATCTTCAATATTCTTTATTTCACTCTACTCATACATTTCTACTTGATCATCTTATTAGTGCATATAATAACCTTCAATCCCCATAAAATATATCCTTATAATTGAGTCCTTACTCGCTATAACCAATCATAATACCTCAACACACAGTACTAACGTAGTCACGCTCTTCATTTACCTGCCGCAATTATATAATTTATCAAGATTTTTTGAAGTGTTATCTTATCCTACCACTCCCACCACATCCATATTTCTTAATCAGTTAATTAATAAAAAACACACTATATCCCTTTATATTCAGTATTCTGAGCATGCTTTCCCTTATTCTTTTATTAATATATCTATTTCCTCTCC
>JABUQX010054885.1:0-10000 GCA_015478945.1 Trachelipus rathkii
AGATAGGAGAGAGAACGGAGGTTAATTATAGGAGACTACTGAACTTATATGACTACTAGAATGAAAAGAAGAAGAGAGGGTACAAAGATTAACCATCTTAATTTGATTATTTAATATAAAACAATAATAGTTTAACTGAAATTGTCTCTATTATATTCTAGATAAGAATTTAGATTGAAAAAAAATACTGTACATAGAAAGTTGAGTAGGTCGTTTTTTTGATATAGCAATCTACTACTCTCTAGCTATATATCATCTATAATATCTAGTCTATATCTACTCTACTATAATATCTCTCTATATATCTATATCATCTACTCATGCTCTACTATTCCTACTTTTATTTTATATGTATACTATACATATATATATATATATATTTATAGTTAATATAAATTATATATTATATATAATATATAATTTATATATATATATAATAATAATAGTATAATATACTATATTATATAATATAAATATATATAATAATAATAATAATAATAATATATATATAATATATATAATATATATATTAATAATATATATTATATAATATATGTTATAGAGAATAAATATATATTATAGAGAACTATATATAAAATTAAAATTTGTAGGTAGCATGTTTATAACTTAATATATATAAAATAATAATATATATAAATATATAACTATATAATATATATATCTATATATAGAATTAATTAAATTAATTATTATATATATTATATATATATATATAGTATATATTATATATATTGTAACATTTTAATATATTGTTTAAAATAATATATATATCTCATATCACTTTTGATGATATTATAGATATAAAGTCGTAATATGAGTTTATATATTAATATATATAATATATATATAATATATATTAATATTATAATATAATATATATTATAATATATTATATATATATCTATATAATAATACTATATATAATAATAATATAATATATTATATCATATATATATATATAATATTATATATATATAATATTTATTATGATTAATATGACCTTGTTTAATTAGATAAATACCATTAAAGTTTTGAGGAGAATATAACTTATTGAAAATCGATATAATCATTTATTAATAATTTTAAAACACTGATATGACTACCTTATTATCTTCAACATGACATCGTTATTAAGTCTCCCCTCCATTTTCACGAAGTCCCGCCCAAACCGATAACATCAATATATATATATACTATATATATATATATATTATTACTATATAATACCCTCACCTTCACTACCTTTTTAGGTATATTTAAAAAGTGAGTTATATATATGATTAATATATTATTAGTGAGATTAATAAAATTATAAAGCTCTATATACAGTAATATTTAGGGCGTATATTTCAAATATCATTAGAGATGTAAACTAATATAGCCTTGAAGTAAAATTCTTCTGCCTCTAGAGATATATTTATATATTCTATTTTAACATTAAATATTTTAAATATCTATATCAAAACAAATTGCATGTTACTATAAAGTTATAAAAGCTTTTTATAAAATAATGAAGATTATTTATAAGGATTTATATGAGTTCTTATAAGCTAGATAAGAGATCTATAATTTATATATGGTTCCTAGACGCCTCTATAGGATATAATTAGTATCGATTATATATAATAGAGTATTAAGGTTAGAAGTATGCTGATTATAGGTGTAGGTATAAATTGTTATCATACGCGATATTAGAAGATTTCGAGTGTAATCTAAGTTTAATCGGGTATAAGCATGTATTTATGTATACAGATATTAGGTGAAGGAGTAGGGTATGTATTATAAGCGCTTAGGGTGCCTCTAGTTTAGTAGTTAAAGGTGGTTCACTAAGGTAAGGATAAACTAGCGCACTTAGGTTAGGTAAGCGGACTAATAATATGTCAAAACATTAAATCATATACTATTATGCTTAATAAGTTTACTTTTATATTTAATATAGTAGCAGGTTTAATCTGTAATTTAATTCGAAGACAATATAAATTATATATCACCTTATTTCAATTTATCTTAGTAACTATAATATGAGTTAATATATATATATATAGGTATAATGAGTATTTAGATTGTATATATATATATAATATATATATATTAATATATATATATACTAATATATATTATAATATACATAATAATATATATATTAATATATAATTATATTATATAAATATTAAAGAGATACCAGGTTAGTGATGGAGTAACATATATCATTAATATCGAGGTACACCGTATCCCTAAGTATCAACTATAATAGCAAAAGGGCATGCCAAAAACAACAGCACCTCTATTAGTCTTAATACATATATTAACAGGGGGTATCTCACATACAGAAGTGTGAAGGTGTTCCTACAAATATTCTAATTGAAAATTTCAGGAATATTTGATTTATTTATAAATATTACTTAATAGTACACGCAGGGATTCACTAAGCATAAAAAAGGTTGTAAGAAACGTATCACTTAATAAATCAATAATAATACTCAATACTAGGATACTATTATACTAATAATAGAAAAACTATACGAGCTTAAATAGTACTGATATTATCAGCTCCAACTAACACACTACATGATATTAAGTTTTGTCTAAAGCTTCAATTTAAGTATGATCATATGATGAGCACTAGTTCTATACAATACATGATTGCAGTCATTAATGAGCTAATCTAATAATGAAGGCTCATAAATTTGAGACTTAGACAAAGACAGCGGGAGATTACTGAAGACTGGTCTAAAGCTGAATACGTAACATACGAGAACGTCGAGCGACCTAACATTATTGTAGCAACAAATATACTTGTGAAGGTCAGCGGAGAGAAAATCTCACGCGATTTGCTCTATATATATTTAATCTATCTACATAATTAATCAGGAGTATGTGTGTCTGATATATATATCATATTTGATTTCATTTTTCCTTTCATTTCGCTGAAGGCTCGTAGCGTACGGTGCCGAGGTACTGTCGTCGATGGGTCGGGAGACGAAGTCCACCGCGCGCAGGACGAGAGACCGACTTCTGCCATCTTATTGCGTTTATTGGCTCATCTGGATATATTCCTATATTAAAGATTAATAGTAATACTCAAAGTGTAAGGGAGTTCAGTATAAAATTTATTCTATTTATTGAATCTAAAGAAATATCTAGTACTGGCGAGTAGAAAAACGTCCAGAGGAGCATTCGCGTAGGGAGTCGATACGATGATATCCACGGTCCTCCCGATCTGACTTCGTTCCCTCACTCTCCTCATCCACCTGTACGCCGTACGCGCCTTTAAGATACCGGAACATAGAAGGAAAATATATAAAATTTTTTTTTATATTCCCGTACGAATAGAGTATGTTCCTAAACAAGTAAAAAATAATTAAAGACAAATTCCCTAAATACTCATCTATATTACGCTGAATCATGGCCAGAAAGTAGATAATGAAATGTGTAGTTTACTGTAAGGTGCGTAGGCAGTATGCTAGTATTCCATTAATGCGAGGATGTAGACAGTTGACCAGTTGTATTATGTATATACTAGGAAAGCAGTATATTTAGATGGCACAGGTAGTGAGCTAATCAAAAGCTGGCATATATATAGTGTAATATAGTAGAGAATGAGAGTAGAGAGATGAGGGAGAGGAAGAGAGTAGTAGAGAAGTAAGAGAGATAAGATATATAGTAAGAGATGAAGTGAAGAGAATCATTGATTCACTATTTTAAACAGGTCTTATATAATAGTTAATTATTATTATCATTATATTATATATTATTATATGTTATTACCTACTAATATTTATACCAATCAGTAGATTATCAACTACACTATGTTATAATAGTTTATATATAAATATCTAATATAATATATAATATAGTATATATGTACAGTAAGCTTTACTTAAATTACAAATATATATTATAATGAGGTAGAGGTATGTTTATATAATTTAAATTAATAAGTGATATTTTATATACTAATAATCTTATATATGATAAACTAATATATATATATAATATATATATATATATATAACTCCTTTTAACGTGCTTTAAATCCCTATGCAGAGTATGTGATGGGACATAGATATCACAGATTATAACTACTATATTAAATATAATTATATTATTAATTATATATATTATTGAGTTTTTATAATATATATAATTATATATAATATATTATATAGTATGGTTTAGGGTAGTATGTTGTTACTATTCTATAAGTGTAATATATATATCTATACTTCATTCACACTCTCTGAGTATAAAGGCATTTTCAAGGCTATCAATTAGAGGGGCTACTGAGCCGATACAGGGAACACAGAGGAGGGTGAACGTAATTATGCCACAAGCAGTAGGTGAAGGGGCGAGAGAAGGACCTCGCCTGGGCACACTAAATAGGGCATAGAACTGGCTGTATTCTCGAGGAACCCTCATCCGGGGGGGGAATTTAGTCTTAAACACGATAGGTTCTCCTCACGGAAGTCCGAGAAGACTCCGATCTTCCTTCTGCCAACAGGTTGCGCGAGTATATTATAATAGCCTTGGGTATTCATTTAGTTAAAAAAGACAGAATTTAAATATGAAAGTCATTCTAATTTAGTTATCAAACACGAGAGTGAGGCACAAGTAATGGCCTACTCTCTAACATAATATTTGAGCTCTACTAGATACAATGAATTTATACGAATAAACCATATATTTGAAATAAATGATTATTATATTAACATTGCTAAGCTAAACAAGATTTGAGGATCTAGGCATTCAAAAATCGCCTCACTTAACTCTCTCACTCCTGTATTCCTATTTGTAGTTTTTGATGATTTCATTTTTCTTATTTTTTTTTTTTTTTTTTATATAATTTTTTTTTTTTCTTTTTGTAGACTGTGTGAGTTTCTTTGAGAGATAATAGGAATTGTAGAGATATAGAGCTTTGACTATAATTATTACTTTATATTAAGATTACTAAGTTATGATTATTTATATATTATTTAAATTAATTTTCCTTATAGATATTATTAAATTGAATAAATAGGAATATAGTATTATATATGGAGTACATGAATATATAAAATATTATTAATAATTTATCTATATACATGGTTTATCTCAACATATAGTATTTATTTATGGAAAATAATGTAATCCCAACATTTAATTACTAATATATAATATTATATATATATATATATAAATATTAATAATATTACCTACTCAGTAACTTGCCTACCACTAATCAATTTAATAGTATGTTTGTGTGTGCTATATTTGTGTGTTGTGTGTGTCTCGTGATTCTCATTATGAGACGAACAGAGTATGAGTAGAGAGATTGAGAGAGAGAGAACGTAAGAGATGAGGTAATATATCACACTACAATTAGGCTTATTAATAAAAGAAAGCGAGCTCAAAATTTATTTTTCTTGACTTTCCGCAATAATATAAAATCTTATTTAACGTTCTTATCTTATTTTACACGAAGTGGTAATCACGAAAAACTTGCCACTTCATCAGTTCATATTGCATTAACTTAAATATTATTATGTTTACTTTTTTTAAATGAAAAGATAGAAAGATATAGTAAGGATATATTTATGAAGGTATTTATGCTAGAAATTGTATGTAAATAATTCACCGTAATTATCTTATATAAAAGGATAAAAAAGTTTATAATGGGGTTTATTTAACATATTATTTGTGGGTGTCTCTGTTTCAATTGTCATATGGTATCGTATTGTGTCATATTATATGTATATAATTTATATATGTACTGGATATTTAATGAATCAAGTTTGGGTCTTAATTATTATGATTTGAAAGTTCATTTGATATCCTTTTGGGCTCCCTTAGAAACGTAACAACCATCGGGGCTTAACTGGCTTGTACGATCCACAATTTTTTTTTTTTTTTCCTTTTTTTTTTTCTCCGCGTGTATCTTAAAAGGTATTTAGAGGACATCTGGTAGAAATATCCAACAACTGCCTTGAATCATAAGATATATATGATAATGAGGGAAAAAGTTATATTTAAGTGTTTACGTTGATGTCATTTCACATATAACCTAATATAAATATAACCAGCTTAACTAATAATAATAATAATAAATAATAATAATAATAATAATAATAATGATAATAATAATAATAATAGGAAGCTAATAAATAATATAATAAAAATATATAAATAAATTAATAATAATAATAATTTATTCCAATCGGACCTGTTGTGTTAATTTTAGATCATTAACCTTTCTGTCATTTATTGATTGTTTCTTTATAGCTAGTATTCGATTAAGCAAAATACCATATTTATAATTTTAGTAGCAAGATATATTCTGTCAATCTATTATGATATTAATACATCATTAAACCTAGCGGGAGTACTCCCGCCCCACGAGTTACAAATAATCCAATCGATACCCGTTGAGATAGCATTTAGTGAAAAAATAAAATATGCGTTAGTACCTAAATCTATAATAAGTTATAAAATATGACAGATTATTGATCATAGTTAGGGACCCAAAATTATATAATAAACGCACGCAAAATTTGCTCAATTTAAACATTTTACTATTTCACAATTTAAATGGGACACTTATAACTTTATTTCAGAAACTCAACTTTTTATTGAAACTTTCTTATTTTGCTTCATAAGGGTTACATAGAAAATGTGCGAAAGCAATGTAAATATTTTAATCCTATACAATTTTGAGGAGGGGAGAGGTAAGTGAGCGTAAGGATAAGTAAGTAGAGAGAGATGAGAGAGCAGAGATAGAGATGAGAGAGAGAGAGAGAGAAGATATATATAAGGAGAAGAAGAGAGAGAGTATGTAGAGTAAGTAAGAAGAGAGAGAGAGAGAGAAAACAAAAATAAACAGTAAAATAGATGTCTTATAACATATATATTAAAAACACACAAATTTGTGCTATATATAACCATTACATAAGACCTATTTTTGTATATTTCTACTGTGTACTAGATTAGTATATCAATACTTGCTCAATTCAATATATCTTCCTTATTCTCGAATAATGATATCAAATAGTTTATTGTATATGACCATAGTATATAAAGATTGTTATAAGAATTCTTCAAATACTATATAAATTGTAGCCTATTGTGTAAAATAAAGTAAAATAGGGAAAAAGCTAATACAATAAATCTAATTACTTTGTATATTATTTAACTTACCTGTATTCTATATATATATTATAACTATATATTCCTCGTCTCGTTATCCTGAGGTAAAGGACTTCTCCTATTATTTATATTACCTAATTATTCAATATTTAACAATATATATAAAATTTTACAGTATTTACAAATTACAAATCTTCGGTCCATTTATTAAGTTTTTGTTTGAAGCGTCATAATTCGCATAAATTCTCGAAATAACCTTTCACTATATATATATATATATATATATATGGATCCAGGCTTTAAATATTTGTAAAAGAATTATATTTCAGCAAGTGTACGATAAGTGGATCCGAGTAAATAATATTTATTCTGGATACTTACTTATATATATACTATATATATTATATATTATATAGAACTTTTTGTAGCCGGAACTTTGTTTGGAAGATTCCATTATAGGATATAATAATGTTTTTTGTTTTGTTTTTTTTGTCTTTTATATATTTTTTAGTTTTTTTATATACTTACATACTATATATATATATATATATATAATATATATCAAATTTTATTAAATTATATAATATAGATTAGTATAGTAGCAATAGTTTGAAGAACTAATTAATACCTAGTATTACCAAATAGAAAAGATATATAATATTGAAGTATATTAATATTATATTAATAATATATATAACCATATATATAATAAAATATTAAGTATATAATATTTTTATATATATATATATATATATATATATATAATATATAATATAATTATATATATATATAATCTATATTTTATTATAAAGTAATAATTATATATATATAGTAATAATCTGACTGTTTCCGGTGCCGACTAAATGTTTTTTTTCTTTTTATTGTATTAAATAGTTATGATAACTACAATAAATTTCATTGTGAACAAACAAGATCAAAAAATATTTAAATAAAAAGGTAGAGTATTTAATAATATCGTACTTTTTTTAAGCATCGTACGTTTGCCAGCTCCACAAGTACACAGATGAGAAGTCTCGGATATTTTTTCATAGAAAGTTGAAAAAATCTACCCGGAAACCAAGAGAAAACTTGTTAACGCAAAGTAGTAATCCATTTGAGGTATAGGCTATTTAGATAAATTTTCATGCATCGTCGTATACCACATAAATGGTATTAAGGTTGAGTTTTTACTGCTCTGTCAGATCACTATAATGTTAGACTTGCGGATTACTATTGCCTCTAAAGATTTTCAGATTATGATATATTATTGTTATGTATACACAATAAATCTATATTAATATATTAAAAATAAACAATATACGGTAAGCGTATTTTATAATCCCCACAAACATTAATTTTTTACCGCTAACCTATGAACTCTTACTCGTATTAGTCATAAAATCCTTGTTTTCTTTCACATGAAAATAGAACACGTTTCTTGACGTTACTTTAAAATATTATCGAGTTTCTTTAAATATTTCTTATCATATCTCGTTAGCACTATCTTAATTACTTGCTAGTAAATTTACATTACTACTACTCAATGATATGTAAAAGTTTAAAAAGTTAAAACTAAAGACTATTATACTGAACCATGAGGTCGTGATTAGGTCAAATTATATAAATATAATTATTAATATATTATTATATTATTATATTTATAAATATATTTATATATTATCTATACTATAATTAGATTATAAGTAGTATTAGTATATTTATATATATTATACTATAATATATATAATATATATACGTATATATTTTATATATTATATATATATATATATATATATATAGTATATATATTATATTATATTATTATATATATATATATTGTTGTTATATAATAGGGCATATATTTTATATATAATATCTTTTATATATATATATATTATTTATATATACTATATATTATATAATATATATATATATATATATAATATATATATATATTATTAGTTATATATAAAATATTATTAATATTACTTGGTTCTACTGTCCTCCCCCAGAAAAGTCCTGGTTTTGTAGAAAACACGACTTCAGCGGACTTCAGCATGCGTTTCCATCGCTCTGTCTTCAAATAGTCTTCTCCCTTGTATTTCCTCCACCGCAAGCAGCCCACATCTCATCAACTCTTGCAACGACTCCATCCATCTCTTCCTTGGTCTTTCCTTTGAGTCCTTCTTCATCTCGGCCATCCAACTCCGCATCGTTTTTCGCAGTTCCTGTCTTCCTGTGCAATCTCTTTCCAAATGTCCCCACATCTGATTTCTCGCGACATCTATCCTCTCTCAACATGGTTCACTCCGACTTCCCTTCTGACTCTTTCAGTCCTTATTCTATCTTTCTTAGTCTTTCTAATTATTGCTCTGAAGATCTTCATCTCCGTTGCCTGCATCCTACTTTCATGCCTTTTGGTAGTACACCATGTCTCTGCACCGTATATCAATATAGGGTGCTAACACTTCTTCGTATTTGGTTAAGGTATGCAACAAATCGATCGTATAGATGTATTTTATCTATATATATTATATTATTTATATATAATATATATATATATATATATATATATATATATATATAAATTTCAATTTATTTTAGTTTTTACTTTAGTTCCCACTTAAAAATTGAATCTTTTGATATTTGTGAAACTCCGTAAAACAAATTTATTCACACAAGTCGCTATTGTACGGCTTGAAAGTAGAAAGTAAACCTATTCACTATACTACTACTACTACTACTTCTACTACTACTACTACTACTACTACTACTAATAATAATAATAATAATAATAATAATAATAATAATAATAATAATAATAATAATAATAATAATAATAATAATAATAATAATGATA
>JABUQX010054885.1:15000-25000 GCA_015478945.1 Trachelipus rathkii
AATGATAAGAATTCAAATAGATCAAACAACATATACAGTAGTAGTTAATAATAATAATGGTTAATAGTTACATGATAATAAATATAAGAATAATAGTTACAAGATATTTTAGTGGCAAATTATTTTAGTAGTATCTCTAGGGAGTACGGTAATATATATATTATATTATATATATATATATATTATATAATATATTATATAGATATATATATATATATATATATATATATATATATATATATATATATATATATATATATTATAATAATATACTAACTAATACTTATAAATAATATAATATAATACTTATAAAATATAACTAAATAACTAACTAATTAATAATAATAATAGTAATAATAATAACAATAATAATAATAATAATAATAATATAATAATAAAAATAATAACATAATAATAAAAATAATAATAAATAATAATAATAAAATATAATAATAATATATTTAATAATTTAATACTAAAATTTATCCCACCTTTTCCCCCTCTCTCACCTCTTTTCTCTTCTCTCGATCTTAACTCAATCTCGTCTCCTCTCTCTCCCTCCCACTTTCTCACTTTCATTCTCTCTCTCTCTCTCTTCTCTCTCTCCCTCTCTCTTCTCTCTCTCTCTCCTCTCTCTCTTCTCTCTTCTGTGTCTCTCTCTATATTTGTCTCTTGTCTCTCTGTCTCTCTCTCTCTCTCTCTCTCTCTCTCTCTCTCTCTCCCTTCTCTCCTCTCTCTCTCTCATCTCTTCTCTCTCTCTTCTCTCTCTCTCTCTCTCTCTCTCTCTCTCTCTCTCTCTCTCTTCCCCCTCCCCCTCTCTCTCTCTCTCTCTCTCTCTCTCTCTCTCTCTCTCTCTCTCTCTCTCTCTCTCTCTCTCTCTCTCTCTCTCTCTCTCTCTCTCTCTCTCTCTCTCTTCTCTCTCTCTCTCCTCCTCTTTCCTCTCTCCTCTCTCTCTCTCTCTTCTCTCTCTCTCTCTCTCTCCAAATTCTTAGAGTATATAAGTACATATAATTTGAATATATATAGAAATTTATAAATTTATTTTATATTATATAATATATATATATATATATATATATATATGTATATTATATATATATATATATATATATATAGTATATATATATATTTATTATAATATATAATATTGTATATAATATATATCTCTAAATATATTTTATATATATGTATTATAATATATATATATATATATATATATATATATATATATATATATATATATATTTGTATATATTATATATTTATATGGGCGTGGCAGGATTTATTCAATTTAAGGGGGGGGGTCAAAGGTTGATTAAATATATTAATACACTATATATATATAATTTATATTATATATTACAATAATTATTATATTAACTATATATTAATATATATAATTAATTAATATATATATATATTAATATATTATAATAATATTAATATATATATATATATATTATATTAATATATATAATTATATTAATATATATATATTAATATATTATTGCAATGATACTTTATCAGCTGCCAAATAATTGAGTACCTTGATCGACATATACTCACAATTATCTCTCTTCAACGTTCTCTTCAGCGCAGAGAATTTAACTCTGTCACCTAGAGTAAGAAATGCATATGCTAGTTAATAAAAAGTCAACCTCTCAGTTAAGTTGTACTCATAGCCAATATTAAATACGTGAATAAACACATAAAAACTAATTAAATATATAAAAAAATTATAATGTATATATATCCTTATATAAATACGTTTAAGTAATTATGTATATTAACTCCTTTAGTATTCTATTCGAGATTGAAATAGTTATCTTTTTTTATCAAAGTTTTTCTACTATAATATAACTCCCTTAAAACGTATATGATCTGTATATGGAGCATAACAATTATAAGGTTTTAATATGAGTTTATTATTATTATATTCGTACGTACCAAGATTTTTAAGGGGGCAAGTGCCCCCTGTGACATCACCCTCACTTGAGCCTAACCCCATATATAAATATACTTACTTTACTTACTTCACTATACCTACTCACTCTCATTATTATATCTTACTATATTTATATCTATCTACTTATACTCTATCTATTTCCTATTATTTAAGCTCTTACCTCACTTATTTATATATTATTCTTACGCTTCTTTATCCTATATCCCTATTTGTTTATAAATTTACATAAAAAATTTTATTTAATAAATCACTTATATATATATATATAAATTTCTTCATTACTTATTATTCCCTCTCATTATTACTCTAAATCTACAATATCCTCCTCTGCGTCTTCCAGCGCCCAGGGATTCTGGAGTCCGGTTCAAATAATTTTATCACCGTGCGTGAGATCTCTCCGAAACTCTTCTATCTATCTATCTATCCGCGTACTTCTCAGTGCGATCTCCTAAACCCTTTTTATGATAACATATTACCTATCTAATTATCATCTATCTATCTATCTCATCTATCTATCTATCTTAATCGTGAGACCTCCTAGCGTAACTTCTCCTCACTGACTCCGCACTATCTATCTATCTATCTATTCTATCAATAATACACGACCATAATATTATAGAATAATATTATAACCACTAATAATAATAATGAGAGAGATAACATCCGACTACCGAGTGAGATACTCGAGTACATTAATAATACGACTCCGACTCCGACTTCCAGAGAACTTCGAAACAAATAATAATTCCAGACTAAATACTCCAACTTAACTACCATCACTGTATAAAAAAATTTTAATAAATCTATATTAGAAAAATATAATAATAATATATAATAATATAATAATATATAAATAATTAAATTAAATAGCGCAAAAGATAGTTATTTATATCTCTATTCTATATATAATTATATTAAATTTTTAATATTATTATTTTAAATATTGCCTTTATGTGTTTATTGTTATATTTATATATAATAAATATGCTAAATTTAATATAGTCGTTGCTTTTTTTGTTTAATGTTGTTTATTTTATATTTATTTGTTATTGTTGATTGTATCTGTTGTTGTTGTTATGTTGTTTGTTGTATATTGTTGAGTTAGTTTGTTGTTTAGTTATATATTACTATTTATACTTTTGTATCTTTATATTTGTTATGATAGTATTATAATTTAGTGATGAGTATGTTGTTATCCTTGTGCTATATATTGTTATAGTTAGTTATGAGATTAATTGGTTTGGTATGAGAGAGGTATAGATCTAAAGTAAAATGGGTTCAGATAGGTAGCGAAATTCTTAGTGTCGTGTGAGCGTGTGTTGAGATAGAATTGATTAAATATGAGTACAACGTAATCGTATTATGTAAGCATGTTGTTGGTTGGGTGGTAAATTTGAGAGATATAAATGTAAAGTGACGCTTTGAAGATGGTTTCATCCATGTGGAAAGGATGGATGATAGTCGCGGTTTTTGGGTTATGTTCGTGATTGTTATTATGTTGGGTGTATGTGATGTGGGAATCTGGAACGACTTTTGTGGATAAGGCGTGAGTGTAGAAATAGTGGATTTGCAGCGTCAGTAAGAAATGCCTGGTAGGAGATGTAAATGTGAGTTTGTGTGCTGGACCGGCTGTTGAGGAGAAGATGCATGAGATAGTTGTGTGTAATGGTCGAGGTTTTTGGTGTGAGGGGTATTGTTTTGTGGCCTCCTGGGCCTATATGGGGATTAACCACAATTGTGAGCTGAGATGTCTATATGTGAGTGTGTCTGTCGCTTGTCGTTCCGTGCAAGAACTTCATAATAGTGTTGGTTTCTGAATATGCGAGCCGAGTTTCTCAACTAAAAGAGTTATCTCGGTGGTCGTGCTGAACGTGCTGGTCCATCTCTTTTCGTGACTTGTCGTCATATTCTTCTCTACTGTCTCTTTTCTGTTTTCGTAGTTGCATTGCTTGCACACTTACGACTCCAGTCCGCTCTCTTCTGCCCCTATTGTTTTTGTTTGTTGTTGTTTAAATGGATGTTTTTGCTATTTTCTTGTGGGAGTAGAGTATTAGAGGTGTGGGGTGTGTTATGATTGATTTGATGATGGAATGGTGAGAGTTATGTGAGTATTGTTATATATTAGTTATGTCATTATAATATATATGTATATATATATTATATATAGTTGTTTAGTTGTTTGATATTTATTATATTTAGTTGTATTATTATATGAGTAATGATATTAGTTATTTATTTAGGCAGTGTTGTTATTATAGTGATATATATTAGTATTAATGTGAGTGATTATATGTTTGTTGTATGATTATGATTGTTATAGATATTATAGTATTATTGTTGTTTATGTTGTTGTTGATTTGATATTATTTATATAAGTACCCTTAGGTATATTATATGTATTCCTGATAGTTGTATATATTATTATATTATATGAGTGAGTATTTTAGATTATGTATTGAGAATGTTTTTGCAGTTGTATTTATGTGTATTGTTGTTATAGATTATTAGATAGTATTATGTTTTAGTTTGAGTATGTTTTAGTATTTTATGATATGAGTTTGAGTATTATAGATTGAGTGTTTAAGTCATGTATTGTATATATTATATAGTTATTAGTTTAGTGATATATGTGCTTTAGTTTAGTGATATATTATAGTTTTATATGAGTATTGTTGTTGCTGTATGTCTAGTAAAAGTATACTCTAGTAAGTAAAAAAATATATATATTTAGATATACTTATATTTTTCAGTGATACCTCGTATAGGTATTCACATCCCAATAACATATATAGTCTATTTATATATTATTTAATCATACTTTTAAATCTTTTATTAAAATTATAATCATATAATAAGTTAATATATAATAATATTAATTATAATAATATATATATAATTATTTAAGTTATTGCTCTAAAGAATTATCTTTGAAAACTGCTTATTTTTTAATGTAAATTATTTTAACAATATTTATATTTTAGATAAAGGGGTGCCAGTGTTGGTCATAAAAAATAATATTTCCTCAAGGTGTGTAAGTCTAATTTTCAAGAAATTTAAAATTAGCTTAGTTATAGTATTATAGGTTTATATTATTATACATTTTTCCAATATCAGTTCTTGAATTTTATTATTATTATATATAAATTTTATATTAATTATATATATTATTATATTTATTAATATATTATAACTATCGCTATATTATAGATTTAATTAATATATTAATTTATAATAAATTATTATATTATTAATTATATTATATTATTATTATATATATATAATTTAATTATATATTTATTTTATTATATTAATAGTCAAAGTTTAGCAAAAAAAAATTTTCGAGGGTTGTTTTAGAATTTAATGAGTTATCATCTTCTTTTCTTATAATTAGATAGAATAAATTTATTTTATGAAATTATTTGAATTTATATATATATACTATATAATTAATATATCATTATATCTTAGTTAAGATTATTATTATATTTTATTTATATTATAATTATTATTTAATTAATATAATAAAAGAAAAGTCAGACTAAAAATTTCATTTTTATAGAAATATTTTTTAAAAGCATTTAAATAAGATTTTCCTAAATTATTATATTATTTTATTTATAAATTATTATTACTTTTATTTCATAAAAATTTTAAAGTTTTTTTTAAATGTGATATTACATTTTATAATATAATAAAGTGAAAGTTAAAACAGATATAAAGATAATTATTCATTTATCTATTTATATTAAAAATTTTACTTTAATTTTATTTTAATTTATTCTAACCAGTCTATATATAGTATATGTGAAAACTATCCTTTATCTTTTATATTGAGTTGTATAATTACTTATTTTTATGATAGAATTCCACATCTTTATTATTTAAAATAGTGCCAGTTCTTGTACTTTTTTAGTATTTTTTTCCTTACTCTTCTACGATAGTTAAATTTTTAGAAAACAGCTTCCTTTGATAGAACCTTTTCAGCTATGACTTTGAAATAATATTTGTTTATTAGTGGATTTACACATTTTTGAGTGAGTAGACATATAAATATTTATTTAAATTTCTCATGAATGGTCTTCTAATATTTGGAGAGAAGGGAACATATTATATTCATATAATTATTATTAATTTTATTTATTTTCCACAAAATTTTAAATATCTCTAAATATTTTTTTGAGTATTAGTATAGTGATTGATTATCTGTGATTGATTAATTAATAATTAAGTATATTCATTATAACATAGTTTATGTAAGTATGAGATTACTTTATTTGATTTTCTAGCGAATACTTTTTTGGGGTCATGTGAACTGCGGTATGTAAAACTAGCTATATCAATGCAATTATTCTTCAGAGAACTACTTTATTATTATTATATTGTCACATATATATGCTTTTCATTTAAACATGATACTACTCACTATAGAAGATCGTTTATTTAAATTAATTATATATTTTTTCTTTATTATTATTATTTAGAGTGTAAATGCACAAAATGTTTCTTCGGTTTAGGCATAACATTTCTTAAATTAGTTTTTATGAAAAATGTTGTCAGATATATTTGAATACTTTTTATTCATATGGATTAACTCCTTTATTCTATATAAAACATACATAAAAATACATTATTTCCCTTTATAATTAAATTAATGCTAGATTATGTATGTCACATTAAATATTAAATTATTAGTATGTAGGAATGTAATATTCAAAATTGTATAATTATCTAATTATATATTGAAAAGAAGTTGGTTATTGTAATAATATAAATGTTAAAGACATAAAATATTATAAATTACTTATATTAATGTGAGTGCCATTAAATTTTGCATTATATGTGTCATTATAAAGTACTATTGACAAAGATCTAAAGTTTTTTTTATATAAAGTGTGGTATATATTAATTTATCCTTAGTGATTTCACTTATTATTAAGAAGTTCTCTCTTATGTAGTATTTTTACAACAATATGCTTATTATTTGTATAAATTTCATTTTATGTATTATTATTATTATTCATTATACAATTTATTCCAATCTGAAAATTTTATTTATTCTCACCTATTATTCTATGATTGTCGCACTCTCATTTATAATTATTATTTTTATTTATTATTATGATTTATTATTATATAATTAAATTATTATTAATTATTATTATTATTATTATATTATTATATTATATTATATTATTATTATTATTATTATATTATATTAATTAAAATATTTATTATTATAATTAATTATATTATATTATTATTATAATTATAATTATTATTATTATGAATTATATATATTAATTATTTATTATTTATTATTGTTTATTATTATTACATTAATTATTTATTAATTATTATTTATTATTATTATTATTTATATTTATATTGATTATTATTTATTATTATGTATTATTATTTTTTATTATTATTATTTATTATTTATTATTTATTATTTATTATTATTATTAATTATTATTTATTATTATTATTCTTATTATTATTTAAATTATTATTATTATTATTATTTATTATTAAATAATATTTATTAAATATTTAATTTATTATTATTATTATATTACTGTTATTGAATTAGAGTCATTTTGTATTTCTATATTAATTATTATTGTTGATCTGGGTATATAATATCTTTATTATTTATTTCTATTTTATTTTTATTTATCACTTATTAAATTATTTAATTATTAGTATTGATGGCATTATTGGCATTTACTCATAAATAAATTATAGAGTCTCATTTAATTATAGTATATCATATCCTGTATGATTATGATCATAAAGTTTTATAAAAGAGTTTAGTATTATTCATTTATTATCTACTAAATAATGTATAATATTACTATGTGATGAACATATTATATATCGTCATCCGCTGATTATTATATTTATTTTCTGAGTTAATTGAATCACATGCTTTAATATCAACGCATTCTAAAAAATACATTTATTTTTTTCTATATTATGGTCATTTTAAATCACCTCATCTAATTAATTATTCGCTCTTCGAGATCTGTTGAGTTTAATTATTATTTTATTTCATAAATGTATCTGAGTTTAAGTAATTTACTACATTTCAGATAGAGAAAAGGAAATATCTAAATGTAACTCTCATACTTATAATAGGTGAGCTATATATGAAATGGACTTCATTAAATTATCTGTGAGTGTGAGACATTGATTCTCAAGTCTCAATCTATAATATTTTATTATATTCATCTAATTATTTGATCTCCACTATTATTATTATTATTATTATTATTATTATTATTATTATTATTATTATTATTAATATTATTATTATATTTTTATTATTATTATTTATGCTGATAACATTAAGTACACTCACATAACCTAATTATTCAATTAATTCCAACTAAATTTAATGATGCCTTATATCTAATTTTTATTTATTACTCTCTATATAACAATATGTGGATTCTAATTTAATATATTAATTTCCTTGCTCTCCCACACTTTATCTAACCATATAAGTAATATAAGTCTTTATCTAAGATTCATGTTAAAGCGGGTACAATACAAGAGCTATTTAAGATATAGTGTATTATGTATTTGGGTGTGTATGTTTTTTGTTCCTCATTCAATCTTGTGTAGTGTTTTGTACACACAATGTGGAGTGAGACATATGACCTGACAAAACAACAGATCGCGAGAAGGTTATGCGCAATTTGCGTCTCACGTCTACACAGAGATAGATAAAACGTAAGACGATAAAGGCAATTAACAGACCAGATGAGGCAGATCATAATCATCGACTCCCCATATATACCATCCTATTCTTCATATTCAGATTGTGCGTATATTTATGTTATGACTAGGATAGCTTTAAGAGCATCACACCCTAACAAAAGCCAAACTCCTGCGGGAAATCATTCAAAAATGTGAATAATAATAAATTTATTTTAAAATCACTATCATATTTACAATTGAAATTGAATTCATAGTGAAATAAATTCAGGAAAGTAAGTATTATTCTATTATTGTTGATTCCATTCATATTAGATAATAAATTATTCTGTTCGATTGAGTAAAATTATCATTTATTTAATAGATATATTTATGTATCAATTTGTATCCTCTATATTAGAACTTGTGGGATGATAATATTTGAAGGGAGACTAATTATAATTTAGGCTTAATTTATATATTATTATTGACGTAGTCTGATCTTGATTAGCATTATTGGATTAGTGTCGAGTAGTGAGTATGAGAAGATGTGCGATTATCAACGAAGAGCTGTGGTCGTAGTTGCTATTCCTCGAGAGGAGGAGTTGGCGAAGCGGCAATGTAAAAGGCGCTTGCGAACGATAAGAAGCTATACTAAAATGACAGGAGAGCGATATTAACAGTAAACCCGAAGGAAATGAGGAGAAGGATTAGAGAATGAATGAGTAGAGAGAGGATGAGAGGTGAAATTCGTGCGTATACCATGCAATTATCTCGGAGGGGTGTTTTAACAGAAGGGGACGGACACAGCATGAAAGAAGAAGATTCCGAGATTGCTCGTTATATGCTGAGCATCAAATGCAAAGAGATTCACTCAGCTCATACACCTATAACCTCTTCCACTCTACTCCATGACGTAAAGGAGTGAGCCAATAGTTAATCTAGCCGATTTTCGAAGTGTTCCCCTCCACACTCCATTTCATCAGTTAGGAAATCACCATCCCTATTACATTATTCCTAAACAGATTCCCCTTATACTTCATTCTTAACCTTTCGCCCTTTCTTCCGGAGTGACAGAGCTGGTCCTTCAAAATAAATAGTGATTCTTTACACAAGTATACTGAACTCAATACATCGACCTGCTAGTATTATACTGATGATAGACGGAATAAACAATGGAAAACTAATACGAGAAGTGATAGAAGGAGAGTAGATAATACTAAGCGTAGGAGATTGAGGTAAATTAATTTAAAGAAATAATGATTGGAAAGTAGTAAAATAGATATCAGAAATAAGAAATGAAATTATATTATAGAGAAGATATTAATATAG
>JABUQX010054885.1:35000-40000 GCA_015478945.1 Trachelipus rathkii
TATCAATAGGAAGAGCATCAGCAGCTGTCTGAATAGTGTTGTGAATGATATGAGCAGAACATCCTATTCCAACTAAACCATGTCCCAAGTCCTCCTTGAGTTTTGTAAAAACATTGTTAACGCCCTTTCTAGATATACCCCCAAAATTGCAATTAGTATTATCTGCGCAGAGAGCTATTGTTTTTTCTTTTGCATTCATATTTTTTAAGCATTCAATTAAAAATGCAGAGATTGTGTTAGATGTTTCCGAGGGCAATGATTTTACTTCTAAAAGTTTCATCTGAATCCCTTTAACAGGTTGGAAATATCTAACAAGTACTGGGAATATTTTTATGTCCTTGTGATTTGAAGCGTCGGTCATAATCGAAATAAAATTGGCTTCTCGAATATCAGTCTGCAGTTCCGATATAGCTATTGGAGTAAAGACATTTAATACAATTGCCTCCGCTTTTGTACGGGCACATGTAAACTTAGGGTCAAAACAAGTCTTGATTAATTTTGAAGAGCAATCCATAGATTTGAAAGATTGATTATGTTGCACTAAGTGATAGGCAAATGCTCCTTCAGCCGCGGCTAATTTAAGTTCTTTGTCACCAAAAATGTCATTTCTGAAAAACGTTGTGAGTGTTGAACTTGATGCACTGGCACGCAAAGCAGTTTTATGTTTTTCAGTATTTAAATGTTGTGTAATATCTGTTCTTCCTCCATGACTGATATTAAAGCTGGAAGAACATATGTTGCAACGAACACATGATTCCGTAAATGTCTTTTTCATATATGGGTATTCTTTCTCAAGGTCCTTATTGAAAACACATTTCCTCTTGCCTTTGGGGGCCATTATTTCAATTAATTTTAAATTTTCAACAATACTTAAAATTAAATAAAAAATTTAAGCTTTGAAACATATATTATATATATATATATATATTATATGTATATAAAATATATATATAATAATAAATATATATATAATAATATATATATATATATATATATATATATTATATATATATATATATATATATAATGTTAAATTATGTATAGGCGGCTCCCGACCCGTGAGTGCTAGAGAAATTTATTTTTAGTGTATAAAAATAATTTTTTGTAAAGTAAGAAATTTTTAAAATATTTGCATTATACATAAAAATTTTATTTCCTCAACTGTCACGGGTAAGGGGTAAGGGGTACGGGGGCGAATCCCTCATAGAAATACCCATTCTGTCATGCATGTTTGCATATATATATATATAGTATATATATATATTATATATATATCTATATATATTATATTATATATATATAATTATTATATAATATATTATATATATATAATATATATATATATATTATTATATATATAGTATTTATACTATATATATATATATATATATATATATAGTATATATAATATGTGGCAGAATGGATATTTCTAAACCCGTTGAGTACTGCATAAATAATATATTTTTTAATGTATAAAAATAAATTTCTGTAAAATAAGAAAATTTAAAAATGCATTATAAATAAAAATTGTATTATTTATCCAGTACTCACGGGGTCAGGAGTGTAAATTTCTATTAAAAATATAACAATTAAAAGAACTAAAAAATTGCAAAAATGTTACTTCACATACGATTTTCAAATAAAATTCATAAAAAAAAAAAATTTGAAAAGGTGCTTTTTGTTAACTTCATGTCGATATTTTTGTAACGTATCTTTAATTAATCCCTATTTTGTTATGACTTATGAAACATAGGCAAGTTCAGTAAAAATGGCCTGGGTTTACGATTTTATAAACGGAATTATAATAATTTAACTATGCTTAGATTTAATAAATTTACATTACCTGTACTTGATTTTACGAATCCTACAAGAAAAATCAATATATTTAAAATATATTGAATAATAACTAAAAGTCCAGGAGAGCTCGTCTTATGCACAATTACAATATATATAATATATATATATAGTATATATATTATATATATTATATATATATATATATATATATATATTATATATATATATATATATATAATATATTATATATTATATATTAATATATTATAATATTATATATATATATATATATTAATATATTATATATATATATATAATATATAGATATTAACTTTTAAATCCAAAAAATAACTTGTTGTCACACAGAGCGATCAAAGAAGACTGTTATTTTTTTTTGACATGTTTCGCGCCCTTCGCTTATTCACGTACATAAATTCAAAGACTACATCTACATGTTTCGAACATGATCTCTTCTCAGTTTTCCTGCCTTTATAAGTATAGCGATTTCATGCCTAGCCTATATGCTGCTTGCAGCTGCTAAATTTCAAGATTTATAATGTTTACCAACGTAAGTTGTAAAATTAAGCAAATAAAAATTTTGGATTCATTTCAATCTGTTTTAAAATACGGGAACAATTTGATTAAAAAACGGATCAGGATACAAAAAAACGGGACAGTGGTTGAAAAACGGGACTGTGCCCGGAAAAATACGGGACGTCTTTGGTACCTTAATATAATATATATAATATATATATATATATATATATTATATATATAATATATTATTATATATATATATATATATATATATATATATATATAATATATATAATATATATATATATTATATATATATATATATATATAGGTGATAATTTGGTTAGAGCGAACAACTATCAATCAAATTCCATATCTCAAAACAACAATAGCCACAGGGAAAAGGAATACATTGCTGGAATGCTTGGTCCAATTTTAGGGCGAAAATAAAAAAAAAATATCTCAAAAACTACAATAGCTACAGGCGAAAAAGAATACATTTTTGGAATCCTGGTAAATTTTAGATATGGAAATGTAAAAAATAAAAAATTAAAAAATATTATTGCTAATAAATTATAGTAATATGATTAGCGAGCCTATTTAGAGACCTTTTATTGTTACTCGTTAAATAAATAGACTTTCTATAAATTTTGCTTTTTTTTTTCTTAACTAAAAGAATACCCCAAGGTAAATGCCGCACCGATGGCAGGAGTCGGGGTCTCTCGGCCTTCCGGGGAACTACGGGTAGGACTAATTCCCCCCGCTCCGGGGAGGGTCTCCGGAACCCCGCTCTTGGTATTTTGGGTGTCGCGGGGGTTCCTCCACCCTCCCCTACGGGTATGGAAAACGTCCCCCCGCTGTTTCCCCGTCGCTCGAGCCCCCTACATTGCCCGTGTAATACCTTTACCAATAATATATATTATATATATATATAATATTATATAATATATATGATATATATATATATATATTATAATATATATATATATATGAGTTATATATATAATATATAATAATATATTATAATATATTATGTCCCCCTGCTCCTAAAAAAAAAAATAGCCATATTTATTTTATTTATTTATTTATTTATTTTTTTTACCATTTTCCTAACTAAAATTTTTACAAGGATTCCAAAAATGGATTCCTTTTCCGCTGTAGCTAATTGTAGTTTTTGAGATATGATTTTTTTTTCCATTTTTTTTTTTTTTTTACAGTTCCGCAATAAATTTTGCCAAGGATTCGAACAAATTGTGTATTCCTTTTTCCTGTAACTATTGTAGTTTTTGAGATATGGATCGATGATAGTTGTCGCTCTAAACCAAATATCACCTATATATATATAATATTATATATATATATATATATTATATATATATATATATATATTATATATATATTATAATATATATATATATATATATATATATATATATTATATATATATAATATATATATATATATATAGATATTATTTTTTAAGAGGTTACCAGACGTCCCGTATTTTCCGGGACAGTCCCGTTTTTCAAACCACTGTCCCGTTTTTTGTATCCTGTCCCGTTTTTTAATCAATTGTCCCGTATTTTAAAACAGATGAAAATGAATCCAAATTTTTATGCTTATTTTACAACTTACGTTGGTAAACATTATAAATCTTGAAATTTAGCAGCTGCAAGCAGCATATAGGCTAGGCATGAAATCGCTATACTTATAAAGGCAGGAAAACTGAGAAGAGATCATGTTCCAAACATGTAGATGTAGTCTTTGAATTTATGTACGTGAATAAGCGAAGGGCGCGAAACATATCAAAAAAAAATACAACTCTTTTCTTTGATCTCTCTGTGTGAAAAAAAGTTATTTTTGTTATATATATATAAATTATATATATATATATATATATATATATATATATATATATATATATATATATATATATATATATATATATATATATATATATAATATATATAATATATAAAATTACATACAAAAATAAATATTATCGGTAATAGCATATATATAGCAATGTTATATATATAATATATTATATATATATATTGTAATTTGCATAAGACGAGCTCTCCTGGACTTTTAGTTTATTTAAAAATAATATTTTAATATATTGATTTTCTTGTAGGATTCGTAAAATCAAGTACAGGTAATGTAAATTTATTAAATCTAAGCATAGTTAAATTATTATAATTCCGTTTATAAAATCGTAAACCCAGGCCATTTTTACTGAACTTGCCTATGTTTCATAAGTCATAACAAAATAGGGATTAATTAAAGATACGTTACAAAAATATCGACATGAAGTTAACAAAAAGCACCCTTTTTCAAATTTTTTTTTTTTTATGAATTTTATTTGAAAATCGTATGTGAAGTAACATTTTTGCAATTTTTTAGTTCTTTTAATTGTTATATTTTTAATAGAAATTTACACTCCTGACCCCGTGAGTACTGGATAAATAATACAATTTTTATTTATAATGCATTTTTAAATTTTCTTATTTTACAGAAATTTATTTTTATACATTAAAAAATATATTATTTATGCAGTACTCACGGGTAGAAATATCCATTCTGCAATATATATATATTATATATATTCTATATATATATATATATATATATATATATTATATATATATATATATATATCATAT
>JABUQX010054885.1:45000-46771 GCA_015478945.1 Trachelipus rathkii
GTACCCCCTGAACGTGAGTGATGGTGAAATAATTTTTGCAAATATAAAAACGTATTTTTCAATGTGAAACAAAATAACGGAAAATCATGATTTTTAAAGTTAATCTTAAAATAACTGATAGAAAGAAAACGTATACTTTTTATGGTAAGTTGTTTTAATCCAAATGTAAGTGGATATCCTAGGTATTGTATTTATTTATTAATTTTTTTTTAATTTTTTTTTTATTCAACATTCCCATACTAATTTTCATACGCTGATTCCAAATACATTATCGGTTTCCTTGTACATTTCGTAGTTTTCGAGATATGTGGCGAGCAGGGTTGCGGAGTCGGAGTCGGAGTCGGAGTCGGGAGTCGGGGAGTCGGTAGTTTTGAAGAGGGTGGAGTCGGAGTCGGAGTCGGAGTCGGTAATTTTGAAAAGGGTGGAGTCGGAGTCGGAGTCGGAGTCAGTAATTTTTAAGAGGTCGGAGTCGGAGTCGGAGTCGGAGTCGGAGTCGGAGTCGGTAACTTTCAAGATAGAGTTGGAGTCGAAAAATTTTAAACTGACAAAGTTATAAATTGTGACTCTGTGAATGACTTCAATCACTTCATGCAAGTTTATTGACTTTTGACTTCCACATCACAAAATGCAATTGCAAACTTCGAAGATTTTTAACCAGTACCTTATGTTTCAATTTGGATTATATTCTAATAAATTCAACCTTCAACCTTATACCATCTATATTTAAGATACTGAAGGAATAAAAGACTCCATGGTACGAAGAGAAATTTCTCTCATTACAACGATTTAGACTTTGTGGAGGTAAGTTTGGTTTGGAAACAGCAAGATTGGAAGGGAAATAGAAGAGTCGGCACAGACAGAGGAGGAGAAATTAACAGCTGAAGAACCGCACTCTTAAACTGTGGTGGATGTTTGTGAAGAAGGGAAAAGACTTCTGAAGGAATAATTTGTTCTGACCAGTTAACGATAAAGCAAAATTATTTATAGGAAGCAAAATTTTAAATTCAAAATTATTTTGCATATTTTTATTTTTGTTTGTAATTTAAAAGTTCAAGATTTATACAGAGGAGCTGCAATATTTTGATGCCGTGTTCTTTTTTGGAATTTGAATGACAAAATTTTTTCAACTTTTCTTTCGAATATTATATCTTTAAAATCTGGACAGCTGATCTGAATGTTTATCTCTACTAGTCCACTTCATAGCCCTGACAAGAAGGCTGCATAACTTTGGGTGCTGGGGTTAGGGAACATCCCACATCCTGTAATTTTCTTCCCGTTGGCGGCTGTTGATAATTAGCAGTTGACACCACACCCTCGTTTTTTTTTTTTTTTTTTTTTGTTTTTTTTTTTTTTTTTTTTTTTTTAGTTTTTTTAAATTTGTGGGAAAATAGGGTTGCGACAGGCCCAGCAAGCCGGCAACCGAGAACACCTGCTCAAGAAACTCATGTTTTGCCTATGAGGACCGAACGCGGTGGAGGGGTTTCGTCCAGAACAGCTGACAAGCGTTCAACGCTTACAGGAGTCTGGTGGGAAGAAGAAAAAAAATGATATTATACTTAGCTGTTGTTTTATATTATCAATCTAACAGGTACAGGGTAAGCTTACTGAAGAACATCAAAAAGAAATTGCAACTTGCATGGTGACCATTTGTATTAAAGGGTTGCGGGAAGTTCAAGAAGAAGAGCAATAAGGCATCTAAACATTATATATATATGAAAACTACAACTATCCCCATTACTACTTCTCAAGTCATTCTTCAGAAAGTTCAAAA
>JABUQX010054886.1:0-27500 GCA_015478945.1 Trachelipus rathkii
TCTTCATGGTACAAAAAAGTTTTAGAGCAAGCTGGAGACGTCAGATACGCGTAACTATTCATTTGCCCTTTGTAGACGAAACCGATCACAAATATTTGTGTAAGTATTTTAAGTTAACATGCTTTCGGCACAATTTTGATGCTTTAGAAATTACCGAGTAGGGACTAATTTAAAAATTTTTTGTGCAGTTACGCTGCATTCTCATGAGATGTTTTAACTATATTTGCAAGGATTCCGGGGTAATCGTGTATATAATAGAAGAATTTAATTTTGATAGGGACTAAAGTACTTTATCTTATGACCACTTTGTCGCTTGATACACTTAACAGGTTTTGACGAGATTAAATTAATTTTAAATTTTTGTTTAGAATTAAAAAACAATTTTGCGAATTTGGGGTGAAAAAGGTTAAGAATTGTATTATTAACATATAGGTTTAGAGATTTTATAGTCTTGGGTTTTGATGTTGAACGGAGAAGGCTATATTCGACCATGTTACTGAAAAAGTTAAGGAATAAATAACTGTTATCTGAGTAGAGTATACATCATACAATCGAAGAGGCGTTCGTTTGTTGGCATATTTTTCGTTCCTCAATGACATTAAATATATACTCTTCTGTGTTTTGAGGAGACACAATATATAACACATTTGCCATATTTTGTGATATTTATTTATTAAAAGTCTTTAATTAACATAAGGCATAGAGACTGTTCATTTTTTATAAGTAGAGACAATATAGACAAAGTCAATATATCGTTAATGCTTTCCACGAGACTCCAGGTTCCTTATGGCATGTCCGATGCGTCCCTCTCAAAGTGTCACATTTTATAGAGAATAATAAAGTTTTAATTTATAAAGAATGATTCCAAAATACGTAAGCTCCAGCTTTTTGCTTTTTATAGTGGGTATTTTAATACAACAGAAAAAACTGATATTATTTCAGGCAGGACAGTGATCGTTTTTATTATGGGTACTCATACAAATTATTCTTTCGGACCCTAAATATTGGGTCAAGGGATTTTTATAATGAGGAAAACTGATGCGTATCTGTAGTTATGTATTCTACGTATACTTTGTATCAACTTATGATTACTCAAGTAATGATAAATGACTAATGATGTAGCAAAGGTGTAAATATGGAATGGGAATTGAGGAATTGCTATTTTAGAGTACTTCAGATAATACGATGGAGTTGATTTTACTGAATAAATATCAAATGCGTTGTTAAATAAGTATTACTTCTGCAATCAATAATTCTCAGATGAGAATTGAGATGAGGTGAGAAGAGGGCTCTAGGCTACTCGCTATAGAGTGTGCTCTCGATGTCTCCGTTGACTCGGGACAATGCATCTACCACGGCGCAATGAGCAATCAGATCCTGGGACTACTTAGGGGCTAGAATTAGGCGCTATTAAAGGTCTACGTAATGAATGAAAGTACCGGGCAATGTGAAGATCTTGTGTCTTTCACGAAATGAATTAACAGAGTCCAGAGGCCCCCCGGGTTATCGGTGGAACACCTGAGCGGCATATGCGACATTGCCTCCAAATAATGTTCATACCACTTATGCATAAAAATGCAAACCGATATTAGTCGCGCTTGTACAAAATTGCATGCATTGACTGGAGCTGTTGTGAGTAAATAGTCACAGCTCACCACGTGCCGAATTAAGCTACCTATCTTAGTTGACTCGAATGGCGGAAGAGAGAGAAATAGCTTATTGAAAGATTAGATAAACAGAGGATTCTTTTATTGATCTGGAACACCGGAGATGAATTTTTTCGTCATGTCGCTTTAACTAGTTCGCAAAGGAACTTAAGACAGGGCGTTTGTGTCAGGGGCAGGAATATAACTAAGTCGTGGAACGAATTGGAATAATGAGCAGACGATGACACTAATAATTATAGGCATTTTGGTTCGCAAATAGACACCTACTGTAAAACTAACAAACGTAGACATTTGTGTTCACTTCGAACAATGCATAAACGATAAACACGATCAGTCTATTATCCGCAGTGCTCAGACATAGTCAGCAAAATAAACGGTAACCATAATAAGTTCTGATTAGGTGTTTTTAACAAAAGTACGAAGAAGTTGAGCGCTTCAGTGGATATCTAGTTCACCTAATGCGAGAGAGATCATACCCCTACATGTATGGGTCCTAATGACGCGGAACATGTCATTGTGATGTATGCTGTAGCCTCTCAACAAGAAATATATTGGTTGAGACATATTAAACTGCATTCATTCACGAGCTATTCTGTTATGTGGGATTCTCACGCAGAGGTATAATTATTTCTCGCGATTTCAGTGTGCTCCCAATTAAATACGTATCTGCTAGTTTCTTAGAATGATCTTGCAGGGCGTGGGAATGGAGCACGGACCTAACGTAGATAGAAGCATCACAATCCAAATTTAGATATGCTAATGTGTAGTTGGCATTGGCGTGGAGGTAAGAAGATCTATAAGAATTGGTGCTGTGTTGTTTTAGATGGATGTAATGTTCAAGATTAGCTAATGATTTAAGCCCTAGACTTGCGCATGTAATCCATATATATCCTTAATTGGTGTTGTTCGGATACATGATCATACTCGCAGCGTACAGATGAGACGGTATCATACACTTAGTTTGACGCGAAACATATGATGCTTGGAAAATATAGCATACCTATGGATTAGTTTTTTGATCTGTTTGGATGAACGCCATATTAGCACCTGATTGATAAAGGGACGAATAATTGACATCATATAAGATAATCAACGATAGCAAGGAACCTATTTTAGCGCACGCGCTGGCTCCACATCACACAATTATAAAATCGACATACTCTTGTTGCATACGAAAGGAGTTACATGAAGCTAAGTTTGTCGTAGTACCGCAAGAACGTTTAAAATCATGCGCAAATTAGGCGCTCGCTATGTCGTGGCCCTTTTGTCAATAGTCATATCCGAAGTTCATTGAAGTTACAGACACGTATTTTCCTTCGAAAAACTGGGAAACTCCGGCGTCGATTTAGAATATTTAGGCGTTCGCATGTCCATACGTATTTATCACAATTTGTAGTTTACTTTATAGAAGAGAAATGACACGTGGTAAATATACTAAACAAAAATAAATTTAATAATATAACAAATATTAATAATATTGTTTAATATTTAGAGCTGTTCCATTTTATCAGATGGTAAATATCAGCGTAGTAAGGGTGTTCACATAAAAATTGCATTAAAAAGAGTTGCCTCCTGCTATGGAGCGCTAAAGGCTTATGTATTAGTGAGATAGAAGTTATTGTCTGGTTTTATTCTCTCTGATGTAGGTAGCTGGGCATTTTACTGATTTCCTAATACTCTTAGCTATATATACATTTGTTAAAATAATTTGTACAGACAGGGGGTGGTAGTTCAGTCGAACTGATTTTATAGTATATCCTATTATAGTGCTCTGTGCGAATAAAGTACAGGATACATAATTAGGAAATCCTTATAATACATAAAGGTTCATAGGTGTATTTTTAAAGCTAACTCTGTTGTAAATTAAGTCCATGGTTGGAAAAATGTCGATAATATGGATAATGGTTAGTTTTTATATTTTTGTATAAGCCTACTCTTAAAGTCTGTCACTTTGAGTGGGTATGATGTGAGCACGTCGGATGCAATTAAGAAGGAGTAGTAATGTTGTAGTAGAGGAAAAAGAGATCAGGACGAAGAACATAAATTGACACACTCTCGTCGCTCTGCGATAAATGATAAAGGATCCCATCTGTATGTATTTTGAAGCACCTGTTGACAATTTATGCGTGTTCATGAAAATGTCATTAGAAGCTCAGTACATTTGAATAATTGAATATGTTAACTAAAAGGACGTGTACACTATTCCCAAAACTATTTGACGAAAGTTATTGTCTTATAGCATTGGGATCAAGAGTGATCTCTTGAGAATAGGAATGGAACCTATTGAATATGATATCTTGTAATGAGATACAAATTCTTTTTATAACGTGGGTCATTGATAGGTACAATGTGAATACATTACTACCCATACGAAGATGATTTATATTTGTGAAGTGAATACTAAGCAATATATTTGTTATATACTGGAGTATCCTATATATATTAATACTATTCAGTATCAGATATTATATATATATATTATATATAATTATATATATATATATATAATATATTAATATGATAACTACCATTTATAAAATATATTATTATCTGTAGTATAGAGTTAACACGCTCAATTCGTAGATGCTATGAAGCCTAATAAAGTCCTTTCCTTTTGCAATTAATGCACTTCCTCATAAGAACTCTTAAACCTATTCGATCTAATACTATATATTAATAATAGGCCTCTGACGTGAATATATTATTTAGTTTAGCGGTATATGATATTAATGAATTTTATATATTTAATATAGTGCTATTTGCACTGTCTACTTCGACTTTAGTGGTTATGACTTATATATTAATATTATATTAATATATATATAGTAGGTAACCTATACTATACTCATATGATAAGATTTGATATAATAAATATATTATAGGTCGTATATATATTAGCGATCTAATATCATATATATATATATATTAGTAACCTATATATTATATAATATATATATATATTAATATATGATATATTATACATTGATATAATTATTTTTCGATACTCTATTTGTGTGCCACAATGGCCACATCAAATATAGCAAACGCTCAATAATTAATACATATAAGTAATATATGTCAAATTTCAGACACTAAAACAGAACTAAAACATTTAGTTCCTTGAAGAAAAGCTCAAAGCTCATTAACTCAATGCACTAAAGTTATGTGTGCAAGATATAATATGACAAAGTTAGAAGAAGACCATTTGAAAATATCTCTTTGAATACTCCTTTCCAGAACTCCTTGATATCGGAGTTTGATATAGGGCGAGAGCCTGTTTGGATTATAATAGGTGAAACAGTTTGCTTCAATATTTTAGGTTTATAATTTGTGATTTTACATTTTGTGGATGCAAATTCGTACGCGGATTTATAATGGCACTGCGGTGAATACTTAACGCGAGAACAACATTCTGAATAGAACTACATATGGAGTGCACTATACGTATAGGTCGCGGCAAGTGCCTCCAGAAAGCGCTCATCTATGACATGGACACTTTAATTCTCTCTTATTCTCCTTCGGATCTCATCTCCTCACTCGCTTCAACATGATCATCTCTTCTTCTTCGGGTTCTCTCTCCTCTCTCTCTCTCTCTCATACATACCAACCAGCAAACAAAAAGGCGAAGACACAACCTCAAGGAAATAGACGATTTTTCTCACTCTTCACACACCGGCATCGACACAACACACAGACACACCATATATATACTATATATATCTTTAATTATGCCATACTTTGGGAACATATATAATATCATCTTGTACCTTATCAGAAATTTTGAATAATATTTATATAATGACTTATAGGTATACATCCTAATTCTATAATAATTAGTGATAATTACTCTAGTTCACTGACGATACTTACTAGATTATAATTTCAGAATACTTAACTATCTTAGTTATACTTTTGCTATCCTTTTTTAACAAGTACCATTGAAATCTATTACTAATGAAATTTTCGATATTTTATAATAATAATGAAACATGTTGTAGTAGTATATATTATAGTGATTAGTCTAGGACAACTACTTACTATATAAATCTTATATATTTATTGACTATCATTATACGAGGAAATATCCTCTCTTCAGAGTGGCTACGAGAGGAATGACGTCCGCTATTGATAAAAATAACACGAAAGTGTTATTGTGATATCTTATTTGTATCAATTTTCCGTGGTTATTTTAGCATATATTCAGTGATCATTATAACTAATATGATATATATATATAATGATGTACAGGTGTAAATAATGAAAATTTCCTACTCAATATTAATATATTATTACCTATAGTGGATTTATATATATATATATAATAGCATCTCAGTATATAGATATATCATATAATCCAATTTTACCTACTACTACTCTTGTATTATATTAATATAATTAATGTGGCAAAATATTCTATATTTTCGGAATACTTAATGAGGGAAGATTCTAAAATTAGCCGTATCCACTGGTCCAGCATCCACCAAAGGAACGTTGCGTGCATCGGGCATGGTGGCTGGTTTGATGTACCGGAATTGCAGGCTGTCATGGTTGATGGCAGTGGGATTAACGGTTTTTTCTTGTCTTCACAATTTCTGGAAGACTGCGTTCTAATTCTTAGCTTTTAATTTCAACCATGTAGTTATAAGTCAATCTCTTTCTCTACATCTGCCTCTATTGGTAATGTTATTTACTTACTGATCTTTATTGTCTTGGATTTCTTTGTATATCTTATCTAGCATATAGCAATCTAACTCGTACGTCACTCTTACTCGTCTCACTCATTCTCATTATATTCTAGTCAATAAGTGTTCTTGCAATTACTTTGGAGTGAGCAAAATGAATGGTTCTTCTTCCATACGTCAGGCTCCTAGTCAGACCTTACACGTCTATAATGCATATAGTTCATACCTTTACATAAGCGATTATAGCAGATCAATACGTACAAAATTCATGTCTTCTCTCCGTATCCTCATGACTAGTGCATACCTACAACCTGCATTAAGTTTTCTAATTCTTTTACTAAAAATCTATATTATAATAACATATCTTCTGTGCGGTTCTTCATGCTATATTATCTGAATACATATCACTCTTGCGTGATTTTAATCGTGTAACCATCAAACATGGCTTCTTCTAAATTCTATGCTTCTTGGTGTTACGTTCATAATTCTTCTAATTCAGTTGGGCGGTAACTTCGGGACGGCAGGATGCATGAGGGAGGCCCGATGCACTGTTGGGGGCCCGGTGAACGGGTTTCAGTATTTTTCAAAATTGGTTCTGCAATCTTACAAAACTGTGGATGAAATTTTCAGGGATTGATGTCGAAAGAGATGCACATTTATTATTTAATAATTTTGCACATATATATTTCAGAAAGATTATAGATAGAATATATATAAAAATGTTAGATACAATTCTAAAAAAAAAATAATTCAGTAAAGTAGATGAAAATAATCTTAAAAGAAATTAGTTCGACTATACAATAATTTCTAGTAAAAAAGATTCCATCTGCGGTGACCCGACTATAGAAGGCCCTGAACATTTTTTGTTTATCGGACGAGTATTCCTATATCATCTGCCAATAAAAACTTAGTATATGTCTACTATCTACTTTTACAACATATCATTTGAGTATTTGATGCGAAAAGGTTGGTAAATTGTATCTCTGATAATTTTTTTCTCTCATAGTTCCGGTCAATCACATCAAATTTTCAGGGCTTCTATAGTCTGGCAAGACGGATCTTTTTTATTAGATACGCTTTGTTGTATAAACTTCAAAAAACGTCTTTTCTAAATCCCATTATTATTTGATGGAAATTTTTTGTCATAAAAGAACAAGACTCGCACATAAACTAATTTAGGATATACAAAGACACAGTTAATTATTCAGATATGGAATTTGGCATTTCATCTTGATTTCGAACTATATATGCCTGTAAGATTTCATTCTCTTCGCCCGAACTAAAATTATAGATTTTCATTTTAAAATAAAAAGAAGTGGGTTGGGATAATATTGGAACTATCATTCGTGTCTCAGATCAAAAATCATCAAGAAACATCGAAGAAAGAAGCAAATGGGTGTATTAAAGTAGCTTGATTTGGAAAGAATTGGTTAAGCAGTTGTATAGTGGTGAGATCCCAATCATATGCATTATCTATCGATGTTCCTATGAAGTATTTTTGAAAAAAATTCTTGAAGTTGATACGAAAAAAGTCAAAACAATGGGTTTTGAAAAATAATAACACGGGTATAAAAAGAAATGACTTACAGACACAGAAAACACTAGAAAATAACGTTTTTTACTGATGGCCGCAATCAGAAAGTCAAAAAAGCTACGGGTGGATAGTTATATGTAAGGTCAAAGGAGACTAAGGTTGTGAGGATTCCGATTTTTATGTATCATTTTTAGGGGGGGGGTGAAAAATTGGGGGCTCAGCCAGCGCCTAATATTTGGACCAATTTGTAGTCTCTATATTTAACTCATCTTTTGTATGTTGTAGATTATGCGTAGGACTTCAAAACAAATTGAAACATCAGGAGATTTAATAATCTTAGCATCACAGGACATGCAAGACGCAAAGCGCGATTTCAGTAGATAAGTTAACATGTAAAGGGATTTACTGTCTCGTATATTATACCATTTATAATAATGTATTAATATATATATTAATAACTACTATATAATAATATATTTGTAAGGGGGGCATATTTAGACTATTATTATATATATATATTAATATATATATATATATATTAATTGGGTGTATAAATAAGCTACAATTGTACGGTAATATCTTGTATAACGCAGGTGATATAGATATATATTTTCTAATAATTTTTTCTTTTCCTTCTAAAATACATTCTCCTGTACAATTTAAATTTTTCGTAGCAAACAAGTAATATCTGTATATTGCATAACAATTTAATTAGCTATGATACATAACTCTCCAGCTACTATTCCTGAAATATATCTTGTTTTGAAAAGAAATATACATGATATTATATAATATGTATCATCTTGACCATACTAGTAGTATACAGGACAGTAGAAATATATAGATCATAGATATTTTTATAAATTTCATAAATTTTTTGATAGTATGAATATGATAGCTATGACTGTTTATGAAGGGTATATATATATATATGTAGCGTACTACTATATTATATATATTATATATTTATATATATATATTATATTATATATATATAGTATAATTATATATATATTATTATATTATATCATAATATAAATATATTAATATACTATATAATATATATATGGGCCAATTTAAATTTTTGCGGGAGGGCCGCCGACATTTTTGCGTTCGCCACTTGTTGTAAATTTCTAACAATTCTTCTAATTCTAATTCTTCATTATTTCTATTGCTAATTCTCACTCTATACATATATCTTATTCATATACATAATTCTCATTCTCATTCTGGTTGTAACTTGACTTACTATTTTCTATCCAGAATGGCCTCGAGTAATTTGGTTCATCACTCCTCACTAGCTCTCGTTTAACATCTATCAGTTTGGGTGATAAGCGCCATATCGAGGGATCTAGGGGATATAGAATTTGAAGGCCCGTAATCTCATTATAGGGCATTTTGGATCAGGTTTATACATAAAGAGGTTTTCATTCTGTTTTACAGGTGGCATATGTCAGAAACATACTTTACTAGCAAGTTCCTCTCGGGTAGTACGATTTGGTAACCATTTGGTTTATATATAAATGACTTTTAATAGCCAGATTTGTGGAGATTGAGAATTTAGCCTTACCCGATTTGAATCCCCTTTTATTTCGCTAGTCAACTTATTACTATGGATATTCCATATCTATCATGATTTCTAATGCCTATAACTTTTGGTACCTTTTGGATTTTATAGGTAACGTTACGAACTCACAAACACTCATTTATGCGCTTGACACGCTGACTCCCCGCGTGGGGGTTTATTTTGTTCTGTCTTTCTTTGTTTTCCTGTCTTTGCTCTGTGAAATGGGGCCTTGCGTTACGTGGTGGTTATTTCTAAAAATCTAAAATGATAAAAGTATTTTGTGTATAAAAGGGGTCTATAGGATATGTAGATTTTAAATAATAAAATCATTTATAGACAAGATCATAGGACTAATTATTAAATAACTTATAATACTCATATAATAATAGAATTTGATGAGTTTTATGTTTTAAGACTTGTATAAGGCTGTATAACTAAATTAGCTCTCTCTCGGATACACCTGTTCGACTCTTTGTGTTCATTAACTTAAAATTTTAAATGTTATAAATTAGCGCGCTTATAACAAATCATGTTCTTCTGATAATTATCAGCATCATACCTGATTTCTATTTATATCAAATTATATTGCATATATTTTCAATCAGGAAAGGTTGCAAAGAATACTGTTGACAAAAAATGCATACTTGTCATTACTATTATTTTGAAATATGCTAAAGTTATTACGTAATTTGTTATATTCAATTTAAATATGCATACTGCCAAAGCCTATAGGCTTATTAAAAAGAATAACAAACCAAAATTTAAAGCGTTAGTTATGCGTCAACTATTCCTAAAAGCGTTCAAATCACAGTGTCGAATAGACTAAGACAGATTAAGTAAATAATTTGTGTTATTTTTGACAGATGTTATAGCTAAAAAGAAATCTCCGAAGTAATGTTGAGAAGTGTCTCGATCTATGGTTTTATAAATTTTATAATCTCAATTATTTCAATTAGAGTGTTTCCCTATCATTATATTTCTTACCTCAGGTCTTCTGTGGACGCTTATCTTACCTCTTAAGCATATGGTTAATTACACGATTCTGCATGCAATAGGCCTATATAAACTTGACTGTAATCAGTCTGACTAATGATATAATATATTATCATTATTGTGGGAAATCTTCTATGTACTATTATTGTAATACTAATGAATATAATTACTACTCAGTAATATTTGAGCAATCGGGTAATTGAGCATATCTTACACTTCTGTAGCGATTTAAGTAAGTCTAGTGACTTATATATATATATACAAACTCTACCGGAAGATACGTAATAGCTTATCTCTATATTACAGGTTTCCTTACATGGGACTTAATATAGGTAATGTCAGGCATGGAGCTGATATTTATATATTATAAATAGATTATTACTTATATATTTAACGAATGATCCCTCCTATTTCTTTCATACATATATCTAGCTATATATAACGCACTTTGACGTATATTAATATTTTCCATGAGTATATAATGTTAAACTATTATATTATCTATTGATAATAATCATTACTGACTAAGAGTACTACTCAATATGTATTTGGTCGGGTCATATCTGAGTTGGTAGGACTCAGGCTGTAACTCAAGATATACTATTAGAATACGAGGTCTGGACATTACGTGCTAGACCCACGTCCTCATCCCCAGTGCTAAGAATCTTTTTTCAGAGACATTTTTACACGTGCTAGAATTAAAAAAAAAATAAAAAATACACGCTTTTTAAGAAACTAGAGATTGTCCGTCATGTATTAGAATATCTAACTAGTTCCATTAGTGAGAAGTCAAAAAAGATGCGGGCTACTCCCTGTGCGCTTCTCTGAGAACGGGGAAAGTGTCCCACATGGTAGAATTTATTATTTCTTTTTTCTATACATCACTCTCTGGAAAGAATTCCGGGTAAAACAGAAGATAAGAGAGGTGGGGTTTCTCGGTAACTCCGTGGGGCACGTAAGGTGTGGTGCTCAGTACGCCTCCAATCATGGTCCACCGTGGCTATACGGTGATACCCTCTAATCACGCTACAGAGAGTAATATAAAGAAAAAAACTATTATAATTTCTTACCTATTATATTATAAAGGACATTTGGCAACTTTTTCCCCGAGACTCGAGCTCGAGCTTTTCAGGTCTTCTTCATTGTCAATAGAGCCCTGCGCTTTTAGTGAAATAATTAAGTCATGGATTTTCTATAAAATAATAGTGGAATAAATAAGAAGAAAGATTGCGGTGGATTTCTGCGGTGAAAGATGTCTCCTGATTAATAGGACTGATAGTTCGTTATTTTTCGGCTGTATAATTTTATAGTTTTCTAGTTAATGCTTGAGCTTATTAGGATGCTGGCTAAATATATAAATAGTTACGATCTACCTAGATATAATTACGCTCATACTCCCTTTTAGTCTATTAAGAATAAATATTTCTCGGGATGAAATACATCATAATAGCTTTAATTTCTCAATATCCTCTAGAAGTCCATTATCTATATATTTAAATAGAAAGTTATTTGCAATTAGCTATATATATTAGTCATTTTTTACTTATTTCATTTCTTCACCTTAACCGCATTTGTACTCCCGAGTTGGGGAGTAAAAGGTGCTGTACAAGCATCGGAAATAAAAGCAGTAGGAGAATGAAAAACACGCACATCGGGAAGCAGTTTGACGCCTCATCTAGTAACCATTATTAGTGAGCGCTCGTACAGGACAGAAAATCCCCTAGAGGCATCATAAGGAGCGACGGCACTACTATGGTAAATGTCATGTAGGGTTCCCCTGGCCAGTGGGGAATATACCAACTGCTCTCATGTATACATCGTAATTCGACGACTTCCATGCGCTAGTCTCATCGTTGTGCTTATGCAGCTTCTGATCGCCTCTCAAAATGCTGACAGCTGACTTTCTCTCTTCAGAATTCGTGTCCGCGAACATCCATTCGCTCCTTTCGTTCCAGCGGTGTTCCTCTCACAAACTTATAAATTTGATACTAATCTGAGCATGTCACGAGCACCGATTTCATGATCAGTAATTTCCAATAACAAACATTTATAACTGCAGTTCGTATTAAGTGTCTATATCATGAACACCCAAGATAAGAGACTCCTGAAGCAAATCTGAAGGAACGACATAAAATTTTCTTATTTTCATTCTGCTTCACTTTATTATGTTTTCATAGGATAACACATAGATAGACCCGCTTCGTATTAGATGCAAGACTTAGCTTTACCTTGAAAAATGTAGTATGAATTTATCTTCTTATATATCTCTCACAATATGTTCCTACATAATAACATAGGTAACTATGGACATACACATCATAGCAGAGTATTCGGAATCGTAGGCGAGCACGTATAGATGCTTCTTACATTACCTAAACGCTTTAATTCTAGCACGCAGCACTTTTCCATCATTCAACTTTTTCTACTACACTCGCATCATCCGTTCCTTCTCATCACCACACAGCATACCTAGAGACTATTTAATTTACTCAGAAATTGCTTCAGCTGGCTACTGAGCATACTACATACCACATACATACTTCAACATGAGGATGTCACTCTCAAACCATAAACCTACTTTATCACGTTTGACTTTCAAACCTCCTTTTATCATACCCTGCAATCTCCACCATCTCTCAACTCTCGTTCAGACTCGCCAACAGAAAAATCATCCGCTACAATAGGTAGTGGACCTCCTTGCTACTCCATTCTCCATCATTCTACATCTTTCCTGCTCCCACCTCGAATTCTTTCCATACCCATCCATATTCCATGAGTAACCAGGAACATATACAACCCTGTTCAACTATCTCGCTATTAATTAAACACACTTGACCATTTATTCTTAATCACGCTTCACTATCGTATACATACTATTTTGAATTCCATTCAGAAAAGCCTACACCAAACATATATATAATACCTGCATAAAGTTCATATTAACTCTATGATAGCTGTTGTATCTAAAACTAAATATATTTTTCTTCCTTCTCTTTTCGTCATCATTGTTTCATGTTAAGTTTGATCCCAACACATCTCTGAACACTCCTAGCGACTTGTTCTTCACCAATCAGTCTCTTGCAGTCCTCGACAGCGCACTCTTTCGCAAAATACCGATTCCTTTCCCTAAAAATCTAAACTTATTTCCCTATAATTTTAACAGTTCCCTTTTTCCTTACCTTTAAGGGTATATTACGTGTCCACCAAAGTCTAATCTATTTGGCTCTTCAAGTACATTGGATGACTCATTCACAGTATTGATGACTTTATTAACAACTTCAACATCCATAATCACATTCGTCCATTATAATATAATTAAATAGGAGATGTATATATTGCAACTATATCTTATTATATTATATATATAATATATATATATATATATATCTTAAATCTGGATAAACTCGTCTATCTAGACCATATAATAACTTTTGTTTTGAAAACTCATAGATTTGGTCTTATTTATATTAATTATAATGATTATATATATCATATTTCATATATATATATATATAATCTCTACACGCTAAGTATTGACTTATCAATTATCATCATATAGGAGATATCTCATATAGTGTATTAATAAGGTATCTTATTATTCTCTATCCATATATGATATATACGTATATATATATAACCCGCTTTACCATGTGCTTCACACATGTAAGTATTAATATTATACATCCATGATATATACTTATCAATTACCTTTAGTTCGATGACGTACTACTTCGTTTGAGTAGTAATATTAGAATATATATCGACTATATTATATATATATATTATATAATTCTTATATGACTTTCGCAAGCCGAGAACCACATCATATACTATACCTATAGAAAATTTTCCAGATGTATCAAGGTATATATAATATATATAACCGATGTACATAAGTAGTATTAAGTATTAAGTATTATTAAGTATATATTATATGTGGAGACGCGTTTTTGTTATTACTTACTTGGACTTGGTATATATATTTATTATATCTAGTATAGTAACTGATCTCCTTGGATTGTTTGAAGGTACCGTTTTTTGACATTGTTCATAGTATAATAATTATATAGACAGTTCTGCCTGCATATGGTCAGCGTTTCCCTTTCGCAGCAGATGTTAACATAAATCTACTTCAGATAGAATTAATGATCTAATATTGTTTCTAAAACTATTAATGCTATCAGTGAAATCGGAGAACATTTTTAGGATTACAAGCGTAGAAGAGTTAGTTCCTGGAAACCTTTTTAGAAATAAAATAAAAACAGTGATCTTTAAAAAGGTATAATGATAGAGGATATTTTTAGAACTTATTGTTATTAAACGTAAATACGTTGGCCATTTAAATCTTGGTGGTCATTTGTTTAAACTGCAAGTTATATACTGAGCGGGAGACTATATGATGGAGTCGTTTCTCTTACCGCCGATGGGCAGGAGTGGGGACTCTCTCGCTTATCGAGGACTTCGGTGGTATTGGATCGTCTTGTCTTACGACACTCGGGAGTGGCGAATCATCCTGCTATTTTGGGAGTACCTCACTCGATTTGGTAATTGTTAGGTGTCGCGGGGTTTCCCGCCTTCCCCTACGGAGAAGACAGGCTCGGTAGTATGCCGTAGGGCTGATAGCATGGTGGCTTTTGTGGTCTCAGTAAAACATGCCACCGTCTGTATGTTACCTCGATCGGCTAAGTAATACGCACATTGATGTGTCGTGGTCTTATATAGAATACTCTGTTAGGCTTATAATATTCAATACCTGAGTAATTTAAATACGTATGCTATATTAATATTATATTAATTATATACTTAAGTATTCTTAGGGCTCTATAACTTTAAACCATAATAATATGTCATTGTAATTGACAGGTCATATACTAATGGTATAAATTAAGTTTTCTTTTGACTCATTTCACATTTGCGATATATCAAAGATATTATGTCGATTATCCGAGATATTATCTGACATCGATATATATACTAATAACTACTTAACTTTATTAATATTATTATATACTTAAAATATAATATACTTAAAGGCATTTATTTTTTATTTACTGTTCCTGGAATATATGTCCTTTACGAAATTAAGAAATATTATTTCATCATATTTATTAATTGTTAGCCTTAGCAGAGACATCCATATCTCAAATAAAGTACGGAAAAGGATAATTGTGGAATCGCTGGTGACTAAGCATTTTAGTGCGCGTAAAGATGTAAAAAAATTCTCTAGCTACAGTAATTATAGTAATTTGAGTGAAAGCTAGTTAGAGACTTTTAACGTTACAATTAAATTAATATGAATAGACTTTCTCACTGTAAATATGATTGATTGTTTTTATGTCGTTCTTTTAATAAAGAGGATATACCACCATAGAGTGGTAGATCCGGTAGACGACGGCAGGAGTCGTGGGTTCACTCGGCTTCGGGGAAATACACGAGGTGGACTATTTCCCGGCGCTATAGGGAGGGTCTCGGACCCGCTCTATGTTGTGTTATTTATTGGGGTGTCGCGAGGGTTCCTACGCGCTGCCTCTCTAGACGGCCTTAATGCGGATAATGGAACATCGTCCTAGTTTCGTTGCTCGAGCTCCCTAAATGCCGTGTTACCTTAAAAATAATATTATATATTATCCTCTCGGCCTCTAACGCTTAAACGGTATGTCTTATTTTATGTATGTTTGATTTGTCGTTAATGTTGCTTAATTAACGAATTTTATAGATTAAATGTTCACCTTGTTTAACTTCTTTCTGTGTTTTCAATAGTCAACAGCGCCTACTTGTATATGTGATTGGTTAGACTCGTCAGGTAATAAAGATAAGACTACGATTGTAGGTCACTTCTTTGGATGGTCATTTCGGTTGTTCCTAGAGGCAGGAGTAGTTCTGTAATTTAAAAACTATCTCTACATAAATTATTATCAATCTGTAACTGTGGTTCTACTGTACATTCCTACAATACGGGTAATGGTTATACCATATTGCCTGTTTATCGTTTTGTGTTAGATAAGAATACATCACTCTAGGGCTACAGTTGTTAATCCTACTAATATATTTGATAATACAGATATTTTGGTGTGAAACATATAAATGTCGTTAGACAGAATATTGTAATTTAGCTTAGTTACACCTTCATAATTTTAGGTTATTTGGTAATCTTCTGGTTATTCTCAGCTGAGTCTATTTGTTGAACTGGCTCTACTCAGCTGTTATTCGTAATATTGATTTAAAAGTTGGCGTGCATTTGCTTACACGGAATATGTAGGTCCTTACGAATTAATAGTAAATAAAGTATTCTTTACTAAATTCATAATTTTCAAGAAAAATTGGAAAAAAATGTCACTCAACGGACAGTAAAAAATTATGTACCTTCAATTTATATTATCAGTAGATTTTGAAAGGTCAATATATAATGATAGTCATCCCTTTTTTTTTTAATATAATTATAATTATATATATACTATAGAATTTTTATATTGAAATATATATATATTATTATACACTGTGCTATAGTTGGTAGTTTTAAATATCATTATACATACCTAGGAATGGAAATTATCTTTATAGTGTAGTATATACTGTAATTTAATATTAATAATTTATACGGTATAATATATATTTAATGTTTCTATGATGAAATTTTAGATTCTTGGTATTTGGGTATATTGCTACACATTCTTCTCTCCGGATCGAGGGGGTGATACGGATTTAATTACCGTTAATATCGATAGGTCAGGAGAATAGTTGGATAAGTATGAGACAGCTATATAGGTATGATTATATGATTTATATTATATTTAGATGTTTATTATTTTATTCGCTTGAATAGATTGTACATAATGATATATAATAATATCACGTAATATTATTACAATAGGAAGAGCATCACAGTAATTCAGAACATGATAGATATTAATATAAGTTACATAATTCCTTTTCAGATTCATTTGGCAAATGGTATAAGTATTATCATTTTGTGGGCGTGTGAAAGGATGATAACCCAGTGTATACATTGGGGCTTTGGGTCATCTGGGGCACATATGCCGATACAATATATGCTTACGCACGTTCCTAAATAGTAACTGTGTTTTTACAGAGATTGACATCTTGGGTATTTCTTGATAGTATTATTTTAGTTGTTAACAATTAACACAAACATTAATTGTTATTTATTACTTCCATTTACTATACACATTAATTTAAAGTAGTGATGATTCCTCCCCCAGGGGTGCCTAAGAACGTTCTATCTTTTGTGTAGCAAAAACGCTATGTCGAAACTGTATTCCTTTTTACTGTAGTATTAATAGTTTTTAATAGATACAAGACGACAATGGAACGACTGGCCATATATATATTATATATATATATATATTATATATAATATTATATATATATATATATATTATATAATATATATATAATATTATCTATATATATATATAACCTCTATTTATATATAATTATATGAAGTATCTATACTCAGTATTACAGCACGGTCTTCAGCCAGTGTTGATTTGGATTGGATCCAATTGACACATTTTCAGTTTTCGCTTTCAACTCAGTGATCATTTTTGGGAATTAAATCTCCTCCCGGGTCTCTATTTCTGCATCGTTGCCACACTTTGATATAAAAGCACCTACTAGATATTTAATTTCAGCACATTTATATTCTTATCTGAAAATACAATTTAAAATCGATTTAGCTTGTTCGATAATGTATTCATACTTATCATACCAGCAAGCCTATGGATTCTAGAACTAAATCCCTAACGTATCTTACCTGACCTAAGCTATACGAAACTTCTCAGTACGCAAACTGTACCATAAAATAACCTAATACCTAACTATAACTGAACATGAATATGTATACTTCTGTACGCTGCGGAGCCTGGGTCTTGATAGGTATAGTTCTCTTATGTGATGTTCTTCGATACCATTGGTATGTGACCTGTCGCCCAGTTTTCCCTGTCGATCTCATTTGTGTATGATATTATCTTCGATTGCTATAATAAGAACTAATTTTTTTCTTTTCTAGTTCTCTGATTCTTTTTTTTCGAACTAAAAATCGTGTGTGAGGTGAGAACCATTATCTTATTATACCATATTTGTCAAATAACTAAATTTTTGACAAGATTGCACAGATTTGGAATATTACGCTCGTTAATTTTTTTAATATAAATTTAATATATATATGTTAGTGACAGTAATATAATAGAAAACATCTACTTGAAAAAATTCATAAAGAAAAGATCTTAATAATATAGTCACAAAATATATAGACGCTAGAAAATTAAATAAATAATGAATGATTTTTGTTTTGAGTATCATGATAATAATTCCATACTCTCATCATGACCAGTTTTATAGAACTAAAAATAAACACTTATATAATCAGAAAAAATGAATTTTAAATATCTAAAGATATTATGTCTAAACGATGCGGGAAAAAATAATAAAAAAATAACACACCCACACAAACAACAAAACAACATCAACAACAACAAAAAAAACACACATCAAAAAAAAAAAAAAACACAACAACACCTAGCAACAATAATAATAATTAAAATATAATGAGTAATAATTATATTACAATATCTATTATAATAATTACAATAAATGAGATGAATATGCCTCTTTTGATATAGATAATGTAGTACATCAAATTATAATATTAATTAATAGATTTAATTAATGAGTAAGTAGGAATAATATAATAATCGATAGATCGAATCAATTAGACTAATATATCCTACAGTTGAATATGAAGTAATGAACATAATATAGATAATAATAATATAAACTATATAATAATAAAATAATCAGTAATAAGCTAATGAATCCAATAATATATAGAATGATAATAGCTCGTGATGAATATACTAGACATAATACTTATTAATACGAAATAAATTTATAATATGTATTTATATTATAATATATCATATTAATAGATAATGATGCTAAAGATTCGCAAACGTTTTTTGCAGTCTCTCTCTCTCTTTTTCTTCATATATATTATACCCGAATATCTCAAGTAGGTTTGTGTTTGTAGTATATATAGAACCTCTACTGCGTGTACATTATAGCCGCTGTGTTGTCTCAATTATTATCTTATTAGGCCTGTACATATAATATACTGAGGACTGGATTTTAAATAAGACTTAGCTAAAAGGGAATATGCTGTTATATATATATCAATGATAGTGATAGTGTATATATATAATATAAATATGATACCAGACAGCGGCCTATAGTACTATAATACAGATTAAATATATAAGTATATACAATATACAAGTAATATAAGCTAATAAATATCTATAATAATTATAGTAAAATATTATATTATATATTATATTAATTAATAACATATTCTCAAACTGAAATTGAAAAAACTCATAGGACTAACAAGCGCGTCATAATTATCTATATATAGGTAAATTTACTCTGACACTCAAAGTAGTAATATTATTTGTATCTAACTAAACTAAGGGATATAATTTACATATTCTCTTACCTACTTTTATGAAGAATATAAAACTTACAATATGCTACCAATTATTTTATTAGTATATTATATATAATACTTAATTGTTAACTACATGCCTACGATTAAGTTGTCATTGTGGTTTTTTTTCATGTCTATTGCTTATTGTTATATACTAGCATACATTTTTAGTAAAATAAGCTTTGGATATGTTTGGCTATTTATGCTTCCTTGATGTTGCGTAGCTGGGAACACCGATTTTTTTGTTTTGTTATAATAATTAATAACTAAGAACACCCCTCTTAATCTTTTTTCTAAAATTCTTTCGTACACTCTTGCTATGTTATCCAACAAACCTATTCCCCTATAATTTCCGCACTCTCCCGTATTTACCTTTCCTCTATAAATGGGCAAGATCACTATTCTATTCTATCACTATTCTATTCTATTCTTCACCATCCCCCGGGAACTTTACCATCTCTCCAACATTTATTAAAAAGTAATAGTATATTCAACTAATGTATGAGTGATGAATCCTGCTCTCGTATTCTTGTGTGTGACTTTGATTATATAAGAGCTGTCACAAGGAATATGAATAACACTGAATATGAATATTGACTGACTAATGATGGATTCAACTTCCAGATTTCCCAAATAGGGATGATTTTATCTCATAAAGTTAACCAAGAGATATTTGGTTCTTAACTTTGATTATGGTTCCAAAATAGATCTGAATTCCCATAGTTGACAATGAATATGATATAGGCTCCCAAACTTGATCCCTGAGAAAAACCTCTGTGTAAGTTATTTTATTTAATGTGACCATTTAAAAAAATTATTGATTAATTGAAATGAACACCTACCCTGAAGCGGGGATGTTCTTGTATGAGCCTTTGAATTAACTGTCTGACTGTCTGACTATTTAACTCCAGAATTTGATTAATGTGGATTGATTTTGTATCAGTCAGAACAACAACAAAAAAAAGATAATGAAACAGTACTATTTATCAATACTAAATCTGATGGAAGAATATTATATAGGTTAATAAGTAATTCTAATCCCAATAGTAACATATCTACAGTGTGATAAATAAAAACAAATAAACAGAAATGAAAATTACTTTCACCTCTTCATTACTGAATGAATACTTTCCTTAATTTATTGGTGAATGAATCACAATTTATTTCAATGCAATATGGAAAAGCTCACAGAAAAATATCTTACACAGATAAGTGAATTCCAAGAGCAGAATAAAATTAAAGACAATGAATTGGTAAAAATTCAACAAAGGACCAAAGAATTAGATAAAGATTTAGTTTCTTCCAACAACCAATTATCCGAAGCGTCAGAAGGAAGATGATGCGTCGACCAATAGAAATCGAGCTTTTAACTTATCACTAAATATATATAATATATATTATATATATATATATATATTATATATTATATATATATATATATATATATATATATAATATATATATATATATATATATGTATATTATATATATTATATATATTATATTATCTATATATTATATATATTATATATATATATATATTATATATTATTATATATATTATATATCTGTATATATATTTTTTAAAAATCTTCCTTATCTACTTCTAACCTTTATACAATAATATAGACCCCACCAGACCACATCTCCCTTATAAACTTTCCAGTTGAAGAGGAAAACTACAGAATGGCCACTTGCAAATAATAACTTTCTCTTTGTGATTATTTACTGATATAAATATTCTTATTAAAATTGTTAGAAATATATTTACATAAGATAAGAGTGTTTCTAGTTAGGGAAATTACTCCAGACTCTCTCAACCTGTCACCCTTAACAAAGTCCCCTGGATCCAGATTGCTCTGTAATCGGACAACACCTTCAGACCCGCCGATCTTTCCTCTCCTGTACCTATTACACCCAAATTTAGAACTTTACATTACGTTAATATAAACTTCAAGGGCGTCAAAAGGACACTATATATAGCATTTGCTGTTTAATAGAAAAAAAGAGACAATTAGTAAATAAATAAAAAAAGTACAAAAAGGAGAAAAGGTTTTAAGACTTATCCATTTCAGTATTTTTGATTATAATAATAATCAAAAATACTAAAATAATAATAATATAATAATAATAAAAATAATAATAATAATAATAATAATAATAATAGTGACAAAGAAATTAAATTAATAATTATTAATCTAATTACTTTATTATTATTATTATTATTATTATTATTATTATTATTATTATTATTATTATTTTTATTATTATTATTAGTTGTTTTATTATCAATATTGCAAACAATAAAATTTCATATCTGCATTAATTGGGTGAATCTACTTTTTTCCCCCAGAAGAGTGCAGTGGTCAGTTTTCGTATTTAAATAGATGTATTTAGTAGTGTAGGACCTTTCTTATATATTGTAAAAACTTAAAAATATATTATTCATAGCCTGAATAAAGTTTTGGAAATTGAATAATTATTATTATTATTATTATTATTATTATTATTATTATTATTATTAGTTAAAGGTTAATCATGTAATGTATTTACAGTCCAAATGAATATTAATATTTGTTTTTTTTAAATGGAAATAATTTGTCAATTTGCTGTACAATCTTTAAAAAAAAATTATTTGTAAAAAATAATTTGATACATCAAAGAATGTTAAAAAATTAAGTTTAATGAGAGAATTGAGTTGTGATTTGGAATATTTTTTTTTGCAGAATTGGTAAGACAGCTCTTAAAATATTTCTTGCATCATTGCTGTCAGTATCAGTCAACACTCCAGCTACAGTTGACATGTACCCTTATTTGGAGTATGGAACCTTCGTTTGTGATTTGATTGTGACCTTCTTATTTACTGCTGAGATGATTGCAAAAATGCATATGCATGGCATATTGAAAGTAAGATTCTCCTTCATTATAATAAGATTTTTGAACTTGAATGATCCCTAAATGTGACATTATCCATATATTTTTTTTTTAAGCAGATTAAATATTATTTTTTAAATTTAACAAATTTTCTATAAGGAAGTAATAAGGATAAGTATAGGTGCATATGTAGGAGAAAAAAAAAGAGGTAAATGAACAGTTTGGAAGGAGGATGAATAGGGACTTACAAGAGAATAGGAAGCTCTTCTGGAAGAAAGCGTGAAAGGTTAAGAATGAGAATAAGGGGAATCTGCTTAGAATAATGAATAGGGATGGTGCTTTTCAGTAAGATGAAATTGGAATGAAGATAAGTGTGGAGGGACACTTTGAAAATTGCAATAAATTGCAGTAATGAAGAGGTTAGTGAATGTGTGTGGGTTTGATGGTACAAGAAGGAATAGATATTTTGGGGATGAGGTCATTAGTAAGGAGGAGGTAATGGGTGAGTGGGAAAATTGAAGAAGGTAATCTGGTATAGATGAATTACTTTGTTGAAATGATTCAAGTTCTAAACTTAAAATATTTTTCAGTTGTTTTTTGGAAATTGTGAATTGCTGTCATTTTGTGGCAGAGTAATAGTTCGAGGATTTCTTTGAGGAGAGCAGTAATTTAGTACCCTTATATAAGGGTAAAGGGATAAGGGTAACTGTGGGAATTGATAGGGGAATTGTTTATTGAGTGTTTTTATTGTCTTGTAGGGAAGATATATGCTGTAATTTTGGTCGAAAGCGTGAGTTGAGTGACTGAAGGACTGATTGGTTAGAACAAGGTGGCATAGAAATGTAATGATGTGTGGAAAAATCTTTAATTGAAACCAATGATTAGAAATGAAGGGAGAGAATGAACATTTTATTTAGGTTTATGGATTTTTGGCAACAGGCGTATGATAGGATTAATTAGAGAAGCTCTATGGCAGGTGTTAGTGATATACGGTGTTGTGGTAAGCTTCTGAATGGAATCAAATTGAAGACAATCAATGAAGGTATGAGAATATAAATGTTGAACTTGAAAAAAAGTTTGGGGGGGGGAAAAAAAAAAAAAATTTTGGTTTTTTAATATTAATAGTGGAGTGAGGCGGGGATGTGTTATGTCCTTGGTTTTTCAATTTGTATTTGGATGGGGTTATAAGATTAGAGGTGGGGGTGGCAGGGAATGTATTAGAATGATGGAGAAGGTTAAAGAATGGAGGGTGACCGACCAATTTAATAGCGGAGTGAGTGGTTTGGTGTGCGAATCTGAAGAGAGTTGAGAGGATTTGATAGAGCGATTTGGCAGGGTATGTGAAGGAGGGGTTTGTAGGGTACTAGATAAAGTAGGTTATTGGGTTGTGAGTGAGGAAGTCTCAGTGTGAAGTTTTTAGATGGTGAGCAGCTGAACAAATGTTTCTGAGTTTTAATAATTTGATTATATTTGGATGAAAAGGGAACGAATGATGCAGAGTGTAGTAGGGTTGTGTAATGGCAGCAAGGTGGCTGTGCATATTCATTGGTGGATGTAACGGAAACTAAGTCTTGGAGTGGCGCTAGGGTTTACATGAGAGTATGTTGTTACTGTGTTATGTATAATAGTGAGACTATGGTCTGGAATAAGAAGTATGATCTAAAGTTCAATGTGTTTAGATGGCAATCTTAGGGGCAATGCTAGGTGTGAGAAGAATTGAATAAATGAGAATGCATGTATTCGAGAGTTGTGGTGTGAAGAAAAGGGGGTTTAAAAAATGAAGAGAATAAAATGAAAGTACATTGAGATGGATGGTTGGTAATGTGCGAAGGATTGATGTAGTCGGTTAGTTAAACAGATGCATAGCTGTAAGTGTTCTGGGAATCGACCGGCTGGAGATCGAAACGAAAGTGAATTGAGTTAGTAAAGTAATGCCCTGAAGGAGGAAAATGTGAGTTTGCAAGATGACGAGTTTGAAAGGTGCATAATGGGTGATATAGAGAGTGAATGGTGTCGTTTTGGTGAGGGGGGGTATTGGTTTTGGCCACTGGCCAAGGATGGATAACCACATTGATGAGAATACCATCTGAAGGGCGTCGCATTCTTAGTTAACCTCTATGGTGGATTTTTGTCTGCGATGAGTTCTCATTAAAAGGTATAGGGGGCGGTAAGGCTGGCTTTCTTTTTTCTTTTGCTTTGCTTTGTTCTTGTGAACTTTTCTTTTTTTCCCTTTGCATGTTACTCTCACTTAACCCCAGTCTTGGGCCGATAAGGTGGGTGATATTAATATATATATATATATAGATATTATATTATAATATTTATTATTTATATATATTATATATTATATAGATATATCTTCTCTTTATCTTCCTCTTTGGGCCCAATGACTGGGTTAAGGTGGTGTCATAGCATCAAGAAAAGATGACAGCAGTGAAGAATATGACAAAAGTGATAACGAAAGCCCAGCCTTACCGCCCTTCTGTATCATATTTATATATATATATATATATATTTAATATATATTATTACATATATATATTATATATATTATAATATATATATTATATATATTATATAACATATAGATACTGTATCATATGTCTAATGTACGATCAAGCACGCCTTTTTATTCATTATGATAAACTCAAGGACATATACCATAAATGATATCTTAAAAATGTGACAGATTCATTTAGCTAGGCGCAATGAATGATCTAAGTTTCGTGGGGTATCTCCACACTCTTTCAGGGACTTATCCAAAGAGAGAGAATTGAAGGTTGCTGTAAACTGCGGACATTGTTACTTTGTAGCGGTTGGCTTCTTGATCATTGGCTGGCGTTGTCATGTCGTTCCAATTTTTGTAAGATTCTTCTGCATGAGTTTGATAGTTTTAGGCTTCTAAAACTATCAAACTCATGCAGAAGAATCTTACAAAAATTGGAACGACATGACAACGCAGAATATCAGAACCAACCGCTACAAAGCTAATAATATCCACAGTTTAAAACAATTCATTCTCTCTTTGGAAGTCCCTGAAAGATGTGGAGGGATAGCCCACGAAAGCTAGAATGATAGAGAATATATAAATAAAATCTGTCATTTTTTAATAAAGTTTTAAATTAAATTACTTTGGTTATCAACTTAGGTGAATAAATAGGGGTTGGTGTTATTCCATATAGGTGCGAAATTAAAATAGCATTAGTTTATATTATATATATAATATATATATATATATTATTAATATATATATATATTATTATATTAATATATATTATATATATATATATATTTTATTATATATATATATATATATATATATATTATATATATATATATATTTATATATATAATATAGGTATATTATATATATATTATTATATATAATATATATTTATAAGTATTATATTATATATATAATATATATATATATATATATATATGTTATATATATATTATAATATATTTATATATATATATTATATATTATATAATATAGGTATATATATAATTATATATATATAAATTATAATTAAATATATAATTATATATATAATTATATTATATATTATATAATATATATTATATATAATCTATATATTATAGTATATATATATTATATATTTTATATTACTATATAGGTATATATATATATGCAAAAACATTTGCCATTTATTACTTGATTCCTCTCCAAATTAACTTCTTCCTTTCACGAATTATTGTATTCAACGTTGTCTCAGATTTTACTCTAGACAAAGAAAAAAAGAAGTTTAGGGCACCCATGAGGGGCAGAATAAGATTTTAGACCTATTAACCTAACCTAAAAAATACTATACTCTACAGCTCAACTGACACTAAACTAAAATGAAAATAGTAATAAAAAACACTAAATAGCTACCTTTTAAATTATGCAACTTCTTCTTCTCCTGCTAGTTTTCTTAGTCCTTTTCAAATGTTGAAAGAATGAGAGGTCTTTGCTCGCTAGGAAACAAATGTTGGAAAAATAAGCAGTTGGCTAGTGAGGCATACAGTAGGTGGAGGCTACCAGTGACGAATGATTTGGTGGTAAGTGTGGTTGGTTAGTCACTCGCAACACATTCACACATTCAAAGGCTGAACGCATTCAATTTTTCATTATTAGTAATAACAGAAAAAACATGTTTTATTTGTGTATATAAAAAAATAATCTTCAATCATCATCTTTAGCCATAAGCAGGAAAATAAAAACATAAAGAAAAGAAAATACCTGTGGGTTTACATTTTTTTACAAAAGAATAGAAAAAGAACGTTTAAAGAAGCTTACATAAAAATGGGATTTTACATTCAAAAAAATACTCACAGGTTCCTCATTTCTGACTTCTCCTGGGGACTAGTTACCCATCACACAGGTTGCTTTAGCAACTCATTTCAAAATCAAAAATAAATATACAAAAAATAAACTTTCAAAAAAAATGCTTTTATCTGGAAAACAGTTACATTGTAATAATAATAATAATAATAAATAAATAAATAAAAAAATTTCTAGCTACAAAATAAGTCATGCACACACCTTACCACCTTATGATGTTCTTTTCTGGTGAATACTAAAGTGTATTAGGGGTATTTTCCTTGTTTCTGTCCCTGATTCCAGATCTTTCTTGGTTTGTCTTTCTACCTTAGTCTTTCTCTGTGTTTCTTA
>JABUQX010054886.1:32500-53802 GCA_015478945.1 Trachelipus rathkii
AACAGAAATATAAGCATAAACATTTTTTGAATTATTAATGCAGTTGAATCATATGTGAGATGTGAGCCCTAAAAAAATTTACTTTTTAATTAGCCTTTTTTAAAACAGAAAATCAATAATTTAAGACATTAAACTTCCATTGGCTAAAACCATCCTTAATTATTTATTAGTGATTCTAATAAATGTGAAGCCGAGAATTATTTGGATGAAAGTGTTAGAAATTGCAAATGATTACTAAAATATTGAAGCTTTTATAATTATGTCAGCTAAGAAAAATTATTAAATTGTAATCTGCTATTTAAGTTCTCTGCTGTTACATAAAAAATACTTGATTCCTGTAATAATTTAAAAGGATTAGTATTAATTTATTTCTTACAATTTTATTTCAGTAATATCACTATTAATAACTTGGCAATCCCGGATACATTTTGCTCAATAGATTCTGATTCTGGATATCAGTGCCCTGATGGAATGAAATGTTTATCACTGGATTTACAAAGAAAAGTCAGTGGATTTAATGGCTTTGATAATTTTGGTATGTACATCACTTTAAAAAAAAATTGGTGTGCTTTTATTTCTATTGTATAAATTTTTTATTTTGATTTTGAATGTCATACATGAATTAACAGCCAGTGAAAAAAAAAATTGCCAATTTCTCAAAGCGAAATTATTATATTATATTTTATATTATGTATGGTTGCAATGTATATAAAATAATAATAATAATAATAATAATAATAATAATAATAATAATAATAATAATAATAATAATAATAATAATAATAATAATAATAATAATAATAATAATAATAAAAATTAATAATAATTAATAATAATAATAATAATAATAATAATAATAATAATAATAATAATAATAATAATAATAATAATAATAATAATAATAATCAAAATCAAAAAACTTTTATTCAGTATAACTTACAATTTCTATCTTTTAATTACCGAGATACAAATATATTTGACATTATTAAAATTTCAAAATGGCAATAAATCATATAAATTAGGATTCAATTTCACTCCTATATGAAATGGGGCTACTGATTGCAACACAGTGTTGTGCCCTTTGAGCCCCTAATACAATACATTTATACATATATATTTTGAGCATCAACTGCGCAATAACAACAATTATTATATTAATTAAATGTACAATAAAATATTAGTAATTAGAATAATGTGAATAATACCTAGTGACTATCACGATCAATGTAGTAGCTATAAGTTTTATCCTAACACAATAATCATGTTATAATAATAATAATAATAATAATAATAATAATAATAATAATAATAAAATAATAATAATAATAATAATAATAATAATAATAATAATAATAATAATAAATAATAATAATAATAATAATAATAATAATAATAATAATAATAATAATAATAATAATAATAGTATTAATAATAATAGTACTAACAGTAATCATGATGACAATAATAATAATAATAATAATAATAATAATAATAATAATAATAATAATAATAATAATAATAATAATAATAATAATAATAATAATAATAATAATAATAATAATAATAATAATAATAATAATAATAATAATAATGCATGGTAATATTCATAGCTAGTAATAACAGAAAATAATAATAATAATAATAATAATAATAATAATAATAATAATAATAATAATAATAATAATAATAATAATAATAATAAAAATAATAATAATAATAATTTACTTAGTAAATCGAGAAATTTTTAGTAGACAAAAAAAATCTTTCAAAAATGAATTGCCTATTTTTATGTAATCTTAATTCCCTTTCAGCTACTAGCATCTTTACAGTTTATCAAGCTGCTTCTCAAGAAGGTTGGGTATTGATCATGTATCGTTCTATTGATGCTCTTCCAACATGGAGAGCAACATTTTTCTTCAGTACAATGATTTTCTTTCTCTCTTGGCTGGTAAAAAATGTTTTCATTGCCGTAATTACAGAAACTTTTAATGAAATAAGAGTTCAGTTCCAACAAATGTGGGGTGTTAGAGTACAAATACAGCAGGAAACAAAGTCTCAAGTTGGTTTCATTTTATGTTTTATATCTTAAAATATTTCTTTGTGAATTATTCATAACGTTTTTAAAAAGAGCGCACCACTATTTATTATGAAAAGATATATTTAATAGGTTCTTCTTGGCGACAATCATGTCTGGAAGCTTCTTTATGTAGATGATAACAAACCTAAAGGTTGGGCTCCTCCTTATTTTTTGAAGTATATTCAGTCAGCATTTTTCTACCTCGTTATTATGACTGCCATTGTGGCTAATGCTATTGTTGCAGCTTCACTTCGTTTTGAACATGACAGAAACAAGCAGCGAATTGATTTTTATGAGCACTACTATTACATGGAGGTAAGTTCAATTAGTTATGTTCACAGTATATTATACATTTAAATTCAGTTAGGGGAATATCTCAAATAATTTGTTAGTCCATTTTTAGCAAAAATTGCCCACGCCATACTATTTTTCTGTCATGTCCTTCCTGTTTTAACTTATATAATGATTCCTTAAGTAATCCTACTACCTTTTCACATAAACCATTACTCCATGGACTTTCTGCTGCTGTACTCATTAATCTGATATTCATTTTTGTAGTAAATGTTTCCGTATCTTCATTTTGAAATTCTCGTCCTGCATCAGACATAATGCCATTAAGACCTCTAAAATATATAATCCATTTTTCAATTAACCTTTCTATAATTTCTTTACTTGTTTTATTTTTTAACCATACTGCCCTGTGTAGTTATTCTTGTTGGCAATGATCTACTATCAACTAAAAAATTTAATTTTCAAAAATTCCACCAACATCTAATTGAATTATTTCATTAAATTTACTTGCTAATGGTAAACCTACCACTGGTCTTGATGGAGTTTTTTTTTATATTTTTTACATATTTCACACTCTCACAATTTGCTCCAATTCTTTTCTCACATTATTCCAAAAATCTTCTTCATTTACTAGTTTTTCATTAGCATTCTTTATTGTTTTAAATAATTTTTCTATTCCACAATGTGCAAATTGTCTATGTAGTTTTTTCAGTTTTTCTTTTCTATCCTGTTCTTTTATCCAATTTTCTTTAAATTGACTAATCCAACATGTTTCCTTTTGTTTTCTATTCAATAATATGCAGGAATGTCCTCCTTTATTCTCAAATGTTTTCACTTTCATTAGGTTCAAATCACAAATATCAACAGTTCCATCTTCAATATTAATCTTTAATTTCATTCTTTTCATAGCTGATTTACCAAGTAATAATGGTATGTCACCCTCTATTACATTGATTTTTAGATCAAAACTCTTTCCTTTGATTTTACAAGGCAATAATATTTCTTTTAATATTTTATACTCTGTTTTTCCAAATACAAAACTACCATCTTTAAACTTTTGTGTGTCTTTAATATATTGTAATTCATCATCGGTTAATTCACTAATCATTTTTGTTAATCCTAATTCTCCTATTACTGTCTCTATACTTCCTGTATCTATAATAGCCATTACATCTTCTTGATATTTAATCTCTTTATTGTCATTATATTCTTCATTACTATTAAAAATGTTCTATTCATTTTTCTTTCTACTACTCCTCTTTCTAATCCTCTTATTCTTTCTTCTTTTTCTGTATTAATAATGTATGTCATTTTTTCTTGATATTGTTTTTCATTATTTCTTTGGATAAAATACATAGATTTATTATTTTTTTTCTTCTCTTTTTATTTTTTGTACAATTTTTCATTACGTGTCCTTTTTTTACATTTCCAACACACATTATTGTATTTTTCATTCCAATAGCAATCTTTGGTTTTATGGTTATTACGTTTACAAATATTACATTTATTTAAATTAAATGTTCCTTCTCTCCAGTAGCATTCTTCAGTTTTATGGTTATTGTATTTACATATGTTACAAAATTTATTACCATTATGCCAATTTTCTTTTTTAGTTTCTTCTTTTTCTACTATTTCACATACTGATTCCATCATATTCACAATTGATTCTTTAGTTATGAAAATATTTGTTTTAATTCCTTCAATCTTATTTATAATTAACTTTCTTTCCATGTCCTTCATATTTGAGTTACTGATCAATTGGTATGAATGTACTTTTTCACTTATTTTAATATCATCAAGTTTTTCACAATCTCTTTTTGCCTTATCATATCTTGATACATATTCTCTAAAAGATTCTCCTTTCTTTTGTTGCATATTCAGTAGTGTTTGTACTTTAAGATAACTTTCTTGTTCTTTATTTCTACAGTATCTTTCTTTTAATGTGTTTATAATTTTTTCTACTCCATCTTCTGTCCATAATTCTTCTTCTTTTAAAGACATAATAACTTCTAGGGGTTCACGTGTTAAACCTTCTATTATTTGTGCTATTTTTGTTTTTTCCTTTTCCAGAGATACTTCTCTCCATACTTTTATCTTGAATAAATATTCTTCAAAAGATTCTTCTCTTTTTCCACTAAATTTAGGTATTATCAAATTCATTTTTCTTTCTTCTGATGTTTCTCTTTTTTCTTTAATATCTACTAGATCCTTTATCATGTTAGTCAATTTATCCATGGTCATTGATAAAACCTCTTTGGCTTTTTCTTCCTTTTTGACATTTTATTTTGTTTAGTACACAAGATAATTTGTTGATAAAATGTTTAAAGTAAAATAATATATATAACCTTTTTAAGTAGATGGAATCATTTTTGTTTGTTAGTTTCTTCTTGTAATCTTCTTTGTTGTTATTTTTTCTTTATTATGTACATAATATATTAATATTTCTTCTATTCTTCTTCTATTTCTTCTATTCTTTTATTCCTTTTTATTTATATTTTATTCTATACAATGTATATCTCTATTATTTTAACTTTTTTTTTAATAATACATATCCTTAAATATTTAATATCATTTACAAAATTATCAACAAATATTATTCTATCTATCTTTTTGAAAAAGATATGAAATAATTAATAACTTTATCAATATAATATATATATATATATATATATATATATATATATAATATATATATATATATATATTATATATATATATATATATATATATATATATATATATATATATATATATTATATATATATATATAATATATATATATATATATATCTTCGTTCTTTCTTGTTTCTTCACCCCACCTTCTCTCCCCAAGATGGGGGTAAGGTGCCTGTACAAGCATCGGAAAGAAAAGCAGTAGGAGAACCATGACAAACGTCGAAAAGAAAGCCCAGCCTTAATCGCCCCCTCTGTACCAATTAATTAGTGAGAGCTCGTCACAGACAGAAAATCCACCCTAGAGCATCATAAGGACCGCGACGGACCCTCACTATGGTAAATCGCAAATGTAAGGGTTCATCCCTTGGCCCAGGTGGGCCACAACCATGCCCCCATACAAAACCCCCGCCATTCTCTCCTATCATGCACCTTTATTCTCGCCTCTGCCAACTCACATTTCTCTCCTTCAGACATTCGTTGACCGACTCAATCCACTTTCTCTTCGTCCCCAGCCGGTCGGTTCCAACACACTCTCCACTAACATCCGCTTTACCAACCGACTTTCATTCATCCTTTCCACATGACCAAACCATCTCAAACATAAAACTTTCATTTATTTCTCTCATTTACCCCTTCTTTCACACCACACCAAACCACTCTCTAATACGTTCATTCCTCACTTTATCAATTCTTCTCACACCCTAGCACGCCCTAAGATTGTCCATCTGAACACATTGAACTTTAGATCTATACTTCTTAATTCCAGACCATAGTCTACTACCATCAACACAGGTAACAACATACCCTCATGTAATGACTCTAGCGCACTCAAGACTTAGTCCCTTTACATTCACCAACCATTTAATTGAGCCAGCCACCTTCCTGCCATTCACGAACTTTTCCTCTCACTCATCATCCGTTCCCTTCTCATCCAACATATATCCTAAGACCTAAATATTTAAACTCTGACACTTGTTCCAGCTGCTAATCATCTAACATAACTTCACACCGAGGACTGTCCTCACTCACAACCATAACCTTGCTCTTATCTACGTTACTTTCAAACCCCTCCTTTTACATACCCTGCCAAATCTCTCCACCATCCTCTCAAACTCTCCTTATATATTCACAAAATATATAATATATATATATATATATATAATATATATATATATATATATATATATATATATATATATATAATATATATTATATATATATATATATATAATTATATATATATATATAATATAATATATATATATAATATATAATATATATTATATATATATATATATAATATATATATATATATATATATATATATATAAATATATATATATATATATATATTACATTATATATATATATATATATATATAAAATATATATATATATATATATATATATATATATATATATATATATATATATATATATATATATATATATATATATATATATATATATATATGATAGATTGGGTTTACCATGTTTTTTGACTTGGAAGTGCTAATAAAACTGTGGTGCATGGGATTCAGAGGATATTTTAGGCTAACAATTCATAAATTTGAATTTCTTTTGGCTATTGGAACAACTGTTCGCTTAATACCATCACTTTTCATGACCTCACTTACATACTTCCAGGTAATGCAATTGAGAGCTTTTAGTTTATAAATGCTAAATCATTAAGAAACCATTAATTTATGGTCATTTAATAGTAGAAAATTAAATTGACTATGTTGTAAACCTGAGCCATTTTGAACAGAACTATTTGTAGCATTTCTTTCTTTATCATTTCAGGTACTAAGAGTTGTTCGTTTAATAAAGGCTTCTCCAATTCTTGAAGACTTTGTTTATAAAATTTTTGGCCCTGGAAAGAAACTCGGCAGCTTGATTCTTTTCACCATGTGTCTTCTCATTATTACATCCTCTATCTCGATGCAACTGTTTTGCTTCCTTAGAGCTTACAGAAAATTTGAGACCTTTGCGGATGTTAGTGCTATTTATTAGTCATGCTTTTTTCTTTAAAAAGAAATTTACTTAGGATATAATTTTCTTGATAATAATCAAAATATTCCATTTCTTATCGATTATTTATTATTATTATTATTATTATTATTATTATTATTATTATTATTATTATTATTATTATTATTATTATTATTATTATTATTATTATTTAGAAATTCTATATCAGGTTTTGCTTTAATACAAGTTTTACTTTACGCTTTCAATTCACGAAATATTTTCTTCTAATTTCCATTTAATTTTATTTAATACGAACTGAAAATAATTTACAAAGAAAATATGAGGCATATTTATATTTATTAGTTCCTTACCAGTTTCGTCCCTAAACCTCGGACATCTTCAGAGTTTCGATTCTAACAAATGAATGAATTATTTTAAAGAAGAGTTCACATAAATTATTAAATTTTAAAAGTAGCATTTCATATTATATTTAATCTAAGGGACAGTACATTAAACTTTATGTTAATGTCTGTTGTGATATCTTATGTAATAAGCTTCAGCTATTATTAGTTTTTGCGCTTCACATGAGGAGTATAAAATTTTAAATGTCTTTGATATATCAGGTACAGTTGTCTTGTTATGCTCAGTAAATAAATGTTCATATATTTTACTGAGTTTAAAGCGGTGCTGGTATGCCCTGTCTGTTAATCTATTAGTCGTGTAACCAATATACGTCGACGTACAATCAGACTCGGGGAATGCGAATTGGCACACGACATGGTGATTAACTGAAAGGGTATCCTTAGTAGAAAAGCAGTAAGAAAGTTTTCTTGTTTTGTGGTATAGTATAACTGTGATTTTTGAGTTGCTTGTAGATTTAATGCATCGTAGGTATTTTTTCTCTTCATCGAAGTCTTTTGCGTTTGATGTTTTAAAATAAAAATTAATACTTTTTGAGATATTGTTCGTATTGTCCTGTTTTTATAGAATTGATGGTTTTGTTTATTATTTTTTTCTGTTAAATTTAACTGATGGTTAAAAACTTCAGATGCAAAAGACTTCAATAAAAAGTAAATTATATTCAACATCCACATTAAATCTACAAGCAACTCGAAAATCATAGTTAAACTATACCACAAAACAAGAAAACTTTCTTCCTGCTTCTCTACTAAGGATATCCTTTCAGTTAATCACCATGTTGTGTACCAATTCGCATGTTCCGAGTCTGACTGTACGTCGACGTATATTGATTACGCGACTAATAGATTAACAGATGGGGCATACCAGCACCGCTTTAAACCCAGTAAAATATATGAACATTTATTCACTGAGCATAACAAAACAACTGTACCTGATATATCAATGTCATTTAAAATTTTATACTCATGTGAAGCGCATAAACTAAAAATAGCAGAAGCTTATTACATAAGATATCATAAACCAGACATTAACATAAATTTTAATGTATTGTCCCTTAGATTAAATATAATATGAAAGGGTACTTAAAATTTAATAATTTATATTCTTGTTTAAAATAATTCATTCACTTGCTAGAATCGAAACCCTGAAGATGCCCGAGGTTTACGGACGAAACTGGTCAGGAACTAATAAATATAAATATGCCAAATACTTTCTTTGTAAATTATTTTCTGGAATAGTATATTAAGAGAATTAAATGGAAATTAGAAGAAAATATTTCGTGAATTGGAAGCTAAAAGTAAAACATTATTATATTATTATTATTATTATTATTATTATTATTATTATTATTATTATTATTATTATTATTATTATTATTATTATTATTATTATTATTATTATTATTATTATTTTCCTCCTTTCCTAAATTGGGTGTGAAGTGCGCAACATACATCGGAAACAGAAAAGCTAGTAGATGAACATGACATAAGTCAAAAGGAAAGGCCACTACCTGAAAATCCTCTCATACCCTTAAGTGGTAAGTGTGCTGGAAATACGAATTTGGCAGAGGCGAGAAGAAAGGTGCATAATAATAGGAATCAATGGGGGGGTTTGTGAGGTGGTTTGTTGTGGGCCTGGCCCATCGCAGTCTTGTGAAGTCCTAGGGTGGATTTTTTTTACTGTGACGAACCCTCGCTTAAGGGTATGGAGGGGATTCGACTTATGTCATGTTTTTCTACTTAACTATTCTATTACTATGTTACGCACTCTACCCCACATCTAGTGGGAAACAAAGGGAGTATAAAGGAAAAAAATATTAATATTATTATTATTATTATTATTATTATTATTATTATTATTATTATTATTATTATTATTATTATTATTATTATTATTATTATTATTTGCGCCAGTTATAAATGTTTTTAAAAAATGGAAGATAAATTCCCTCATTGCTGACGCAGGATGGAGGACTGACTGTAATTGATCAAGAGAAAATAGTAGAGAGCTTTAATTGTGGGGGGTAAAATTTAAACAGTGATTAAATTGAATAACCTTTTCGAAGGAAAGGCTGAAATTTTATAATAGTATTTTTATTGTAGTTATTTTCCAAACATTATTATATACATGTGGGTGCATTTTATATATGTGATGAGATCAGTAGAGTAACCTTTGAATTTGGTAGATCGTCATAGAATGTCTTGTAGTAATTTATGTCATTGATGGAGAGTCTCTAACTTGAAAGAGGAAGAGAAATAGAAGTCATGAGGACATTAGGAGTCATTGATAGGAAAAATTTAAATTTTGTTTGCTCATTTTATGAGTATTTAACCCTTATGTGGAAGGAATCGTTATATATATATATATATATATATATATATATATATATATAATAATAACCAATAACCTTGTAACAATATATATATTATAGCAACCTTAACCTTATATATATATCTTTATAATATATATAGTATAATATATATATATATAATATATTTATATATATATATATATGTATATATATATACTTGTATATATATATATATATGTAATATATATATATATATATATATATATGTATATATCTGCGCAGAAACAACATTAAATTAATATATATATATATATATATATATATCCTATTATTCCCAGATTGGGGTGAGGTGCGAAGCATACACCAGAACAGAAACCCCAGCCTTACCGTCTCTTTATACCCTTAAGTGAGAACCTGTCACAGTCAGAAAAATCCAGCCTTTGGTTTCACGAGACTGCGACGGACTCTTACTGTGGTTTCTACTCGCCTCTGCCAAATTCACATTCCTCTCCTTCAGGCATTCCTTTACTGGCCCAATTCACTTTTTCTTCGGTCTCCCAGCCAGTTGATTCCCAGCACACTCACCACTATGCATCCGCTTAACCAACCTACTATCATTCATCCTCTCCATGGGACCAAACCATTTCAATGTATTCTTGTTTATTCTCTCATTTACTCCTTTTTTCACATCACATTACTCAACACCCTAATGCGTTCATTCCTCATTTTATCAATTCTTCTCATACCTAAATGCCCCTAAGATTGTCCATCTAAACACATTGAACCTTAGATCTATACTTCTTATTCCAGACCATAGTTTCACTACTACTCATTAATACAGATAACAACATACCCTCATGCAAAGACCTAGCGCACTCAAGACTTAGTCCTTTTACGTCCACCAAGGATTTAATTGCGCCAGCCACCTTTCTACCATTTACAACTTTCCTACTACACTTTGCATCATCCTTTCCCTTTATATAAATCTAACATATATCCTAAATATTTAAACTCGGATACTTGTTTCCAGTTGCTCACCATCTAATATAATTTCACACCGCGGACTGTCCTCACTCACAACCATAACCTTACTCTTATCTACGTTTACTTCATTCCCCTCCTTTTACACACCCTGCCAAACCCCTCTACCAATCCTCTCAAACTCTTCAGATTCGCCACACAAAGCCAAATCATCCCCATATAATAAGCATGGCACCCTCCACTCTCTTCCATTCTCCATCATTGTAACATCTTCCCCTACCACCTCAGCCTCTAATTCTTTCATAACCCCATCCATATACAAATAGAATAACCAAGGAAAAATAACACATCCCTGCCTCATTCCGCTATTAATGTTAAACCAATAACTTTCAACTACATTTATTCTTACACACGCTTCACTATCGTCATACATACTTTTGATTCCATTCAGAAGCCTACCACCAGCACCATATATTACTAACACCTGCCATAGAGCTTCCCTATTAATCCTATCATGCGCCTGTTGCAAATCCATAAAACCTAAAAACAATTTGTTTTTCTTCTCTCATTTTCTCAATCGTTTGTTTCAATGTAAAAATTTGATCCACACATCCTCTACCACTTCTAAATGCACCTTGTTCTTCACCAATCAGTCTCTCAGTCACTTAACGCACTCTTTCGACCAAAATATCAGCATATATCTTCCCTACAACACTCAATAAACTAATTCCCCTATAATTCCTACAGTTACCCTTATCTCTCTTACCCTTATATAAGGGTGCCATTACTGCTCTCCTCCAATCCCTCGGAACTATACCTTCCATAAACGCTTTGTTACACAACTTCCAAATCCATTCAATCACCATATTGTTTCCGTTCTTGATTATTTCACCAGTAATTCCATATATGGCTGCAGATTTACCATTCTTCAATTTTTTCACTCTACCAATTACCTCATCTTTACTAATTCCTCATCTCCAAAATACCTAATCCTTCTTGCACCATCAAACCCACACACATCCACTATCACCTCTTCATTACTGCCAATGTTATGCAGATTTTCGAAGTGTTTCCTCCACACTCTTCTCCCATCCATTTCATCAGTTACGAAAGCACCATCCCAATTCATTATTCTAAGCAGATTCCCCTTATTCTCATTCTTAACATTTCGTTCTTCCCTCCAAAAGATCTTCCTACTCCCTTGTAAGTCCCCTTTCATCCTCCTTCCAAACTGTTAATTTACCTCTTTTTTTTCCTTCTACGTATGGATCTTTTAGCATTCCTTTGTTCCTCCTTATGTAATTTCAAACACCTTTCTTTTGTGACCTCATCATTGGCTATTAACCACGCTTCTTTTTTACTTTTAACTGCTTGCATCACCTCTTCCTTCCACCACTCACTGTTGAAATTCTTACTTCCAACTTTAGCACATCCACATACTTTTCTTGCACTACTAACAAATGCTTCCTTCATATGCGTCCAGAATTGTTCAGTTTCCACTTGTTCACATTCAACCGATTTATTTGCAAGCACTCTTAAATATTTATCCTTATTACCTTGCTTACTTAACTTCTTACTCTTAATTCTTCCCACTTGCTTCCTTATCACCTTCTTTATATAAGCCCCCACTAACTTAATCTTATATAAAATAGCATAATGATCGGATAATTTCATCCCTAACCCCCTCACTTATTTATCATCCAACATATTCTTCAACATCTCCTTCTTCACCAACACAAAATCAGTCATACTTTTCACTTCGATACCATCTCAACCTACACTAACTTTAGTATACTTATGAAAATTCTTGTGTTTAAAGAAAGTATTATTTGCACACATACCTCGCCAATCACAGAAATCAATCATTCCTACCATCCTCATTTTCTTCCGACATCTATTTTTTGATCACCTATCCAACCATTTAGGGTACCAAACAATCAATCTGAAGCTTCTACTAACCCATCCAAAACATCATTCAGATTATCCCAGAAAATCGCACTCTCCTCAACATCTCCCTCTAGATGGACCATATGCCACAACCACACATACCTTGACCTTTTCAAACTTAAAATATAACCATTAAAATTCTAGTATTCACAAACAAAATCCACCATAGCTCTGTACAACAGGTCACTCATCAGAATCGCAACTCCTTCTCTCCCCCTCTCATTCCTTTCCACACCAGCACACACACATTTCACACCACACCACTCATCTTCACCATTTCCTTTCATCTTTGTTTCAGTCACAGCGAGCAAATCAAATTTACCCTTTCTAAATTCACCCATTACCTCTCTTCTCATCATTTATTCTTCTGACATTCCATGTACCCTTACGATTCATAATTTTCAGCCAAAAGATTCGCTAACGGCGATCACGATCTCCGAGGCATGCATTAGCGTTCCTGGCAAGAGATAAGTGGTAATGGGCAGCCAACACAACAACACGCACGCACACGCACACGCACACGCACACGCACACTTATATATACATATGTATATATATATATATATATATATATATATATATATATATATATATATATATATATATATATATACTTAACACTTCTCCCTCTTATATATATATATATATATCTATTTTTATCTCTCGCAACTCCTTAAATAATTTTTAATTATTATATAGAAACGAACGATCTTCTTCAAATTTCGTAAAGTTATGATAAAATTCTCTTATTTTTATGTGAAAATAGGTCATCTGAAAGAATAGATTAAATAATACAAATACAAGATTATGTAAAATTTAAACATAAAGTGTAAGAATCGTCGTCATTGAATAGTGCTAGTTTTAATCAATTATAAATGGTAACGGTCTATGCCTTTCCGAAAAATTGGAGATGAAATTTGAAGACAGTGTACTAATCGTGAATTTAATTTTACAAGTTGATTTTTCTATCTAAAACTCTAACAAAACACTCGTTTTATTTAAAAAAAAAAAAATTAAAATAAACATTTACTTATTTTAATGCACATTTCGGATAAAAATAATTAATATATTTAAATTCTAATATCTGAATTTGAAAGAAAAGCAATAAGGTACCTATTATACCAAATATATGCTAAAGAAAACAATAAAATAAGGAGAACTCAAATATATCACATAAATAATTATTTTTTTAATTATACATATATATATATATATATATATATATATATATATATATATATATATATATATACTATATATTCTTCTTCTGTATAATATATATATATATAATATATATATATAGAGAGAGAGAGAGAGAGAGAGAGAGAGCCCGAGTAGTAAAAAGTTACTGGAGTCGCCGCTGATATATATATATATATATATATATATATATATATATATATATATATATATATATATATATATATATATATATATATATATATATGTTATATATATATATATATATATATATATATATATATTTATTTTTTTTCTTTCTTAATAATATATATATATAATAATAATATATATATATATTCCGTATATATATATATATATATATATATATATAAATAAAAAGATATATATAAATATATATAATATATATATATATATATATATATATATATATATATATATATATATATATATATATATATATATATATATATATATATATAACTCCGGTTTTAGGTGGAGTTGTAGCCAAAAATATATTTTTCCTTAAAATAAAAGGGACTGGGGTTTTATTAAAATGATGATGTTTGCATGTACTTTAAAATTATGGAACTAGAATGTTGAGAAAAATTTGCTGGTTCGCAGACCTAGTTCTAAGTGGAAATAACCCCAGAAGGGAAACAAATAGCTGAAAAATATTTTTACTTTAAAGAGATATAAATTAGGAATCTGTTAGAAAAATACCCAGGTGCGAGTATGTAGGAAGAGGTGTAATTATGTAATTAGCATCATCTTGTAAAATTAGTAGGCAAATATTTGATGTTGAAAAAATGAGATGAAATAGCGTATTAAAGTTAGAAGAGTTTCAAAAAAATTTGAGAGTTGGAGTTTGGAAATAAAAATACAGTTTCTCAGGAATATTATCAAAAAAAAAACAAAAAAAAAAAAAAAAAATGAATAAATAACTGCTCCAATAAGCGGATATGATTATTTGTTTAATAGGGTGAGGAATAGAATTGAAGAGTTGGGTACAAAAAGGTTGAAAGTAAAATATGAAGGTAGTTCATGAAATATTAGTAGTATTGAGGTAAGCAAAAGGTTTGAAAATATAATAGAACTGAAATGCAAAAGGGTGAAAGAAGTAAACAAAAGAAAATTTGCGGCAAGATGGTTGGATATTAGCTCTTGTTAATAAGATGGCGCAACTTCTCTTTACTATGTGCTTCAGTCATTTGATTCTTAGATTTAGTGAGGGTGGATTCTCATTCCTTGTAGAAATAAAGTTACGAAAAAAATTCGTAGAAAATGAGATTAAATTTATTGCTGATAATAGTGGTTTTAATGTTGTAAGAAACAAAATTTTCCTTTTTATAGAGTCGTATAATTATCAACGCCTGTGATCGGAAGAAAGAAAAAGAGACTTACTATTAATGGAATTACCAAGGCTATAAATTTTGATATTTTTTTGAAATTATTTATAAAAAATATATATTAACTAATATTCTTATGTACTTGATTAAAATTGTAAACTAAGATGAATTTTGAATTTATAAAAATATTTTTTTAGGCTTTCATGTCGATGTTTCAAATTCTTACTCAAGAAGGTTGGGTAGAAGTAATGGATGAAACAATGATTCACACCATGAATAGAACCTATGATGAGTTTGCTCCATTAGTTGCAATGTACTTTATTTTGTACCATCTTTTTGTAACTTTGGTTAGTATCAAATTTGAGCTTTTAAAGTATTTTGTTGATATATTCACATTTTATATCTTGAAGGATCAAATGCAATTTTCCAAAATTATGTACTTATTGATTGATATCTCGTATTATTTTCTAGATTGTACTGAGCTTGTTCGTTGCCGTCATTCTTGATAACCTCGAGTTGGATGAAGACTTTAAAAAGCTGAAACAAATGAAAGCTAGAGAACAAAGTGCTGGAATTCAAGAAACTTTGCCTTTGAGACTTAGGGTGTTTGAGAAATTTCCTGATAGACCAACAATGGCGCGCCTACACAAGACCCCTTCAGATTTTTGTTTACCAAAAGTAAAACTGCCCCTAGTTTAATATATAAAATTTAAGATTAAAGAATAAAAATTAAACTACATGTGTTAGTTTGCAGTTCAATTCCTTCAGTATTTATAGTGCTTAATGTTCTATCCGTAGATAGTTTAATAATTAATAGATGCTGTTAATTCCACTGCATAAGACCTTACTAAAAATATTTTAAGTATTTCTTTCACTTGTCACTTTCATATATTTTGCATCAATTTTTCATTTTTAGCCTTATATTCCTTCGTATTCCTTGATAAGCAATTCTCCACAAAAGTTTTAAAATAATTTTGTTTAATTACTCGCATCTTATTAAGCTGCATTTTATTTATTTATTTTTTTTTATTTTGAAACAAGTTTTTAAATGTAACACCTGTTGCCGCAAGTATTCTACATCTCCCCTAATTTTACTTAAATATCTAAAATATTGCATATCTCTCAAATATTGGTGTCGTTACTTTAAAGCTAATACTATCATGATCGCATAAAATTTAATTTTTCCAAGGCTCCAAGACACTTTATATCAATATTTCAATTGTTCAAATTTTACATTTTACCAACCATTCTTGTTATAGCCTTTTTCTTAACATTTCAAGTTAAAATAATAATTGCTCATAATAACACATTGTCACAAACTCTATTCATAAAAGTTTATACTTTGTGATTAATTAATCGTTTCTTAAATAGGTATGTGTATTCTTATCTTTAAGAATTATTAATTATCAATTAAGCCTTTGCACCCTGATCATTTTCATGAAATCATCATATTCATATATATAATTGTATAAAAAGCTTTAAAATCTTATTTCCTGAGCAATTTTGAACTCAATCCTCTTCCTCCACCACAGTTTCTATCTATAATGATAGCTGGATTTGGTTCCCGCTACTAATTTATACCCTAGAAATGCTTATGTATGTCTTGAATTTCCAGTGCATGTTTGAGCATCCTACCCCCAGTTATGGGCAAGCAAGGGACATCATCATCATCATCATCATCATCATCATCATCATCATCATCATCATTATCATTATCATCATCATCATCCCAAGACTGGGGGTAAGGTTCATGACATGCATCGGAAACAAAAGTAGTAGAAGAATATGACACAAATCTAAAAGAAAGCCCAGCCTTACCGCCCCCCTTTAGTGAGAACTCGTCGCAATCAGAAAATCCGCTCTAGTGCTTCATGGGACAGCGACGGACCCTCACTATGGCATCTCGTTAATGTGGGGTTCATCCCTTGGCCCAGGTGGGCCACAACCATACTCCCTCACAAAACCCCGCCATTCACTCCTATTATGCACCTTTCTTCTCGCCTCTGCCAAACTCACATTTCTCTCCTCCAGGCATTCCTTTACTGACTCAGTCCACTTTTTCTTCGTTCTCCCAGCCAGTCGATTCCCAGCACACTCACCACTATACATCTGCTTAACCAACCAACTATCATCCATCCTTTCCACATGACCAAACCATCTCAACGTACTTTCATTTATTCTCATTTATCCTTTCTTCACCACATCTGCTATTTGCCTCATTCCTCGCCCATTTGCAATTCTTCTCCCACCTAGCGCTTTAAGATTGTCCATCTGAGCACATTGTACTTTACAGTGGAATTCAGAAAAAAGTTTGACATAGATATACTTTACTATCACACGATAACACAGTACCCAACAAAGACCCTATCATGCGAACCCATATCAGACTTGATCCCTTTACGTCCACCACACCAGATTTAATTGCACCAACCACACCTTCCTGCCATTTTAACTTTTTTCCTATTACTTTGCATCATCCACCACTTTTCAATCCAACATATCTTAAATATTTAAACTCAAACTATAGATCTGTTTGCTGCCATCTAACATAACTTCATGCCGAGGACTGTTCTCACTCATAACCATAACCTTATTCTTATATACATTTTACTTTCAAGCCCCACCTTTTACACACCCTGCAAATCTCTATCAATCCTCTCAACCTCTCTTCAGATTAAACCACACATCCCCAGATCACTAAATCTGCACATATCTAATAGTTAGGGACACCCTCCACATATATTTATTTCTTAAATCAACGTGACACTCAATCTCACTTGCTTCCCATAATTTCTTTAAAAATTTTATATATATATATATATATATATATATATATATAAATATAAACATATAACATATTCTTTCTCTATATTTATATAAATATCTATATATATAACATATATATATATATATATATATAGCACTGCTCACCTTTATATATATATATATATATATATATATATATGACACAGGTCCGTGAAAGTTTTCTGCGGCAGTATAACTAGGAAGACAAATACGACGAGGAAGGAAGATTTTGATTAAAATGCGTGTTGGAGAAACAGAAAACATCTATCAATCGCAAAACTTATCGAAACGTAGACAAGTTGGCTCTCGCATTTCAGCCGCCCTCGAAATGCGCTGGCTGAAATCAAAAGAAAGCTGGCATTGGCCCGGCATAATAGTGGTATAAACTCTTAATGAATATGGTTTACCATTTTTTCATCGGTTTTACGTCTTTATACCGCCCATGTGGGGTACTTATTACTGCTCTTCCCGTCCACTCAGGACTGCATATCATAAACGCTTTGTTACTAACTTCCAAATCAATCAATCTTATCGCCTCCGTTGATCATTTCACCAGTAATGTTATCTATACCTGCAGATTTACCATTCTTCAACTTTCTCCCACTATCCATTTCCTCCTCCTTTACTAATGACCTCATCCCCAAAATACCTATTCATTCTTGCACCATCAAACCAACACACTCTATCACCCCTTCATTACTGTCCATGTTATACAATTTTCGAAGTGTTTTTAGCTACCACACACTATACTCCATCCATTTCATCTGATTAAACACCTATCCCTATTGTTATTCATTATTGCAGTTATAGTACCAATCTTTAATTTTCCTTCCTTCCAGATGAGCTTCCTATTTCCTTGAAGTCCCCCATTCATCCTCCTTCCAAACTGTTCATTTGCCTCTTTCTTTTTTTCCTCTTACTTATACCTTTAGTATTTCTTTTTCCTCATATATAATTTCTAACATCTTTGCTTTTGAAACTTCATCATTGGCTTATAGTGCATTTCAACCACTTCTTTTTTTTTTTACTTTAACCGCACATCACCTCTTCATTCCACCACTCACTGTTAACATTCTTACACTTCCTACTTTAGCATCCACATACTTGCTTTCTTTAACAACTGCTTCCTTCATTTACCCCCAGATTTGTTCATTTTCAACTTGTTCACATTCAACTGATTTATATAAGTGTATATAGGAGGGGTTAAAGAAGTAGGTTTTCTATATACTATAGAGGAAAATAGGACTGTTATTCCAAGTAAGTAGAGTATGTCAGGAAAGGTAAAAGTTTTGTTGTTAGAAGACACCATGGAATCTTCCTAACAACAAAACTTTGCACTACCAGGCACTTCTACTACTAGGTGTCTATTTACTCTCTATAATGTATATAAACCTACTTTAACACTCTCCCTATACTCTCTTACTAATTTTTATTCTCTCATACCACCAACACAAAATTAGGTGTTTTAACTTCCTTTTTCTTGGAGCGAGCCCACAGGATTTGCTCTCCTCCTTTCCTACAAACTGAATTCAACTATATTTTAACACTTTCACTAAACTCTCTTTTAAACACATAATATCTCATTCTCTCAAACAGGCCAAAAAGAAATTTTATAACCCTCCTATCACTTCCCCCAACAACTTACCTATTCCACACCCCTAATACAAATATCACTAAATCCTTACCTAATTCTATTCGTTTAACCTCTTCCAATACAACCTCTCTTAAACGTATTTTCAAACCCCCTACTCACACCTTCAATAACATCTCACAATGCGTCTACAAAATTCCATGTTCTAATTGTAATTCTTGCTACATAGGAGAGACTAATGATTTTTTTAGACGCAAATACCAGCATAAACATGACCTCCCTTTTGACTCACAAAACTCGGCACTCACCCTTCACAGAACATTACTCAATCACAACATTAACATCAATGGCATGACACCCATTCTACAGGTACTAGATCTGACACAACGTAAAATTATTGAATCCATTTGCATACAAAATTTTCCAAACTTTAACAAATTAAAAGGTGAATATGCTCTCGACCCCACCTTAAGCAAAATAATCAACACCACACTTTTATCAAAAAATTAATAACTAACTTCAATTAATTGATTTTATAATATTTTTAATAACTTTTTTAACTATACATTTCTTTTATAAATTACATTTAGTCTTCAACTTAATGCGTCTGAAGGAGGATCTCGTACAGATCGAAAGCTCACGACGCTCCTACACATTGAAGACCATTCATGCTATGTATTTGATAAATATTAACTTTAATTGAAGTTTCTTATTATTACTATATATAGGCCTTTTATATTATTGTGTATTATATATAATATATATATATATATATATATATATATATATATATATATAGCATACTATATATATATCTCTTTTATATATAATATATATATATATATACTCATATATATATATATATATATATATTCTGCATAAAATTACTCTTTATCCTTTAGCGATGCAAATAACCAACGACTTCTTTTGGGAGATTCAGGAAATATTCCGCTGTTACCCAAAGGATTACATTCACATGGAACAATTTCTTCAAAGCATCATGTTCGAATTGATCAAAAGTAAGTCAACACTTTTTTAGATTGAATGGAATAAAATATAAATACTTGTGTAGTTTTCCGTATATTATTATTATTATTATTATTATTATTATTATTATTATTATTATTATTATTATTATTATTATTATTAAAATAATTAGTGATCTATTTTGTGTCCTTAACTAATATCTATTTCTCTTAAATTAAATCAAAGTTTTAAAATAATCAAATAGGAATAAAATGTTAATAATAAATTTTAATAATATTAAAAAGTGATATGTTTAATTATATCTGAAACATCGCGACCAATTAACATTAAGAACCTTATAACATTCAAAAGATTTTTTTTTAAAACCAAACGTAAAATTATATATATATATATATATATATATATATATATATATATATAACAACAACAACAATATATACTCTATACTCTCTATATATATATATATATATATACCCTATATATATATATATATATATATATATATATATATATATATACTATATATCTTTATATATCTTCTTCTAAATACTATATATATATAAATGTTACTCCAGAAATTGTTTTGCGGGAAAAAACGGTATAAAATAAGAAGGACGGGGGAATAAAATTTGAAGACCAAGCCCTACAATTTCTGGGAATTTCACCATATTCAAGGTTCTTGCGTTAAAAATAATA
>JABUQX010054887.1:0-7500 GCA_015478945.1 Trachelipus rathkii
TTTATATTATATATATAATATATATATTATTATATATAATTATATATACTTTATATATATATATATATATATATATATATAAATATATATAATATATATTATAATATAATATTATATATAAATATATATTATTATATATATCTATATATATATAATATTATATATATATATATATTATAATATATATATTATATATATATATATATATTATATTAATATATATATATATATATATATATATATTATATAATATATTTATATATTAGGAATCAGAGATTGGAATGTGGGAGTAGAAGTTCATATTTGAAAGCTTCTGCCTGACGTCGAACCTTATATTTCCCATACGCTAAGAAGAAGCTTACGACTTGTTACATAGATGGGTTATGGAATTCTAGATTTTTTAGTTTACGGCTTCGCTACAGTAAGTGTAAATTTGTATATTTCTTTTTTACGTCAATTCCATGGTTCATTTCAATTCTATGCTTGTGGGCGTCTGTTATATATATATATATATAGAATTACTATATATATATATTATATATCATATATATATATATATAATTATATATATATATATATATATATATATTTATATATATTATATTATATATATACATTAACCTTCTGTAACACGTCTTGAGAATCTTGAATCTCCTAATTATGAATTGTGCTTAAAATCTTCTCCCTACTATTACTACATTATCTTGTGGTTTTCTGCTATGCTCCCTAAGGACATTTTCACTCTCCTTTTTGATATCTTACTACTTCTATTGGACTCGTTACTCTCTCATCCAAATGCTGAGATCATTTATTTAGGTGATTTCAACGTCATAACACTGAGTGGTTGGGCTCTCTCTCCATACTGATGGCAGGAGGACGAGGAGGCCAAAACATTCAGTATTCTCAACGATCTGGAACAGTTTATTAAAGAACCTACACACATACAGATCGTCGCTAACATATTCTTGAACACGCCTGATTTAATTTTCACCACTAACTCCTTCTCGATATTAAATACAGCATTTTCCTCCTATCGGGTAAGTTGACCAAAATCTTGCAGCCTTCTTTAATTTTAAAAACTTTTTTGCGAGCTCACCATGCCCCAAACCGTACTTCTGGCACTTTAATCGGCTAATTGGGGGGCGTTGCGTCGTTTCTTTGCTAACTATGCTTTGGAGTGATATCTTGCTTTGACTCGGAGGACGCTTCGGTTACACCACTGAAAAGGTAGGGGCCGTAATCGTTGAGGGTATGAGCGGGTTCATTCCATCTTCAACTAATCTTTTTCTCAGCAAAATTCCATGGTTCGGATGGGGAATGTTCTTCAGCTCCAATTCAGGAGAAGAGACATTGCGTAACTGCATGGAAAAACTCTCGTTCCCACTATAGTCTTACTATTTCATTACTGCTCGAATCGTTGCGGGCTATTATTTCGACAAGGCTAAGCGCGCTTTTCACTAAAAAAAAGTGCGACAACCTACTTGGCTTCTCCTACTGATAATAATTTCTGGCCTCTTGCCAAAACATCTTTAAAGAACTTTTGTAAATCTGCCTTTCTCCACTATATTTCGCTTCTGACGGTTCTGTTAAAGTAACCTCTCGCTACTGAAAGAGGCTAATCTCTTTCGGCTCTTTTTTTCAATGCTAATTTCTACCCTGGAACGATTCCGCATCCTCTCCTTGCTTCTCTCCTTCAGGGTTTCTATGCCTCTTCCCGTGATTAGGCATGATCGGGTGCATGGGATTTCTGAGATCTTATGGAGTTTGTTCAGGAAGGCTAGTGGCCCGGATGGTATTCTCCCGTGTTCTGAGGAGTGTGATTCCGACTGTGCCCCTGTCCTCTGATAACTCTACTCTCTATCTTTAATATCTTGTACAGTTTTCTCAGTGCTGGAATAGCGCGCACATGTCCAAACCAATCCCGAAAAGGGCAGCCGTCTGATCCTTCTAACTATCGTCGCTATAGCTCTCACTTGTATTCTATCAAGATCTTTGAAAACTCTTTAACTCTCATTTCCTGGATAATCTGGAGCTCATTTCCTTCTTTCAGATCATCAGTATGGCTTTCGACACTCGAGGTCAACTGGCGATATACTTTACTATCTTACTGATTTATGGTCTTCTGCCTTAGGGATTTGGGGAGTCTTGGGTGGTGGCATCGATTATCAAAGCTTTTTTGATGAAGTAGGCATGCGTCGCTACTCTCCTAAGCTCCCTTCATTTGGGTTTGCTCCTTCTCTTTGCTCTTACTCTTGTCAAGTTTTTCTCTGGTCGCTCCATATTCAGCCAACTTCGTGATGGAGCGCCTTTTCTCCTTTCTGTTATTGTGGTGGTGTTCCTCAATCGTTCTGTTTTATCTCAATCTTTATTCTTACTTTTCATTCAACGATCTTCTCTCAGCTGTACTTTAACTTCTGTTTTTCAAATCTTATGCGATGATCAACCTCCATTCTTCCACTCATTTCAAATCTGCTTCCCCTTTTGCATCTAGAGTTGCTTCCTCTCGTTCTTCAGCTTTTGATTACTATCTTGCCGACCTGGATGGGATTTCCGGTTGGGGCCCGCACAACTTGTGTAAATTCAACTCTTTGAACTCAACTAATTTCATCTCCTCATCAAAAAACCACTCCTAAACTTCCTAATCCTTTCGATTGTTCTAAGTGTCCACCTGTTGACAAGACATAAACATTCTTTGGTCTGAACATAAAACAAAAAATATCTTGGAAACCTCAATATCACAACGGTTGCTAAGGTTGGCCTCAACGAAATGGGAGCTCTGTTCAGGTTTTGCGGGCATTTTTTTCTTCGCACAGCTGCTCACGTTTATAAGGGCTATTCGCCTATGTTGTGGAGTCACTGTTCACATCTGGGGGGCTCCGGCTCCACCCTTTCTATTTGGACAGGTTGATCTAAGCTAGAGACTAATTAACTTGTCCCTTACTTTCTAACTCTCTTGACCTCTATCTCTGCGACGTGACGTTTTGACGCACTATCTCTTTTTCTATAGGTTACTACAACGGTAGATTGCTCAGAGAGTTTGGCCACTTCGATTCACTCCATTGCGTTCGCCTCGAATATACAAGGGGTTGCGATGCTGCTCGCATGCATTTTGCGTGAGCATGAAATCCCGAGATCGTTCGTTGTGGTGCTCTTCTTTCAGCCACTTCTTGTTCCGTGGAACTCCTTTGCCAACTTCTGTTTTTCCTACTGTATTTAATCTTCTTCTCATTAAAACCCATGGTCTGCGCACACTGAGAGATTGCGTTAGGCTTGGGGTGGGCTCTGATTTTATTTTGCCTGCGTCCCCCTTGAAAAGGCAGCCCGTGAGTGGGTGTAATTCTGTAATATATATAATATATATATCTTATATATATAATATTATATATATATATATAAATATATATATGATATATATATATATATATATATATATATATATAAATATAATATTAAGTATATATATATATAATATATATTATATATATTATATATATATATATATATCACTATCGTATATATATATATATATATATATATATTATATTATATATTACTATATATAACATAATACTCTATATAATATATATATATAATATATATATATAATAGGACCTTTTAAGTTTCATGTTGCAGATAAATGTGTATTTTTATTTACTTTTTTTCAATATATTACTAGTAGGTGATACCAGCAATTAATTAAGATAAAGATACGAAATATGAAAGTATTAAAAATTAATTGATAAGGTAGGTCAAAACGTTGATTTTGCATAAGAAAGAAAACCGCCTTTAGTGCTACCGAGTGAAAGAATTCAAGGTAGGGTAAAAAATAATTTTTGGGGGATAAAATACGTTCAGTATTGGGTTTTATTTTTATGTATAGATTTTGTGTATACAAAACAAAACATATTATAATCTGAACTTAGAGGGCAATAAACCGCAACCTAACCTATATGGATCGACGAGGCAGTAAAACTCAACCTAACCTATATTGATCGACGATGCAGTAAATTTCGACCTAACCTGTAGACATGAATCAACTTTGCCGTAACACTGTTTCTGCTGTTTTCGGTTAAGATTTTTTCACTTCAGAAAATATCTCGAGACGTCGGTGTCTCGGGCGCTGCCAAAGTTAAGATTCGTAAAAAGGTACGATATTAAATAATTACCTTTTTTTATTTTATCTAAATTTTTGTTCCTTTTTATTCACAATTAAATTTATTGTTAGTATCCTATAATAACAACATATTAAAAAAAATATATATATATATATATAAAACATTTATCTGCACCATGAAACTTAAAAGGAACTATAAAAATTTAAATATAATATATATATATATATTATATATATATATATATAATATATATATATATATATAATATATATATATATATATATATATATATATATATATAATATATATATAATATATATACTTATATATATTATATATTATATATATATATATTATATATATATATATATTATATAATAATTATTATAAATATGATATAATATATATATTATATACTATATATATATATATATATATATATTATATATATATATATTACATGGGCGTCCGCAGAAAAATTTTAAAAGGGGGGCAAAGGTTTTTAACGCATATATATATAAATTATACACATGTATATACATATTATATATATATTATATAATATATATATATTATATATATATATATAAAAATATTATATATATATATATATATATATATACATTATATATAAAGAGTGCGTCGAGAGACTGAAGGACTGATTGTGGTGAAGAACAAGGTGCTTTAGGAGTGGTAGAGGGATGTGTGGATCAATTCTTGTTACATTGAAAAATATGATTGAGAAAATGAGAGAGAAGAAGAATAAATTGTATTTTAGTTGTATGGATTTGCATACAGGCGTAATGATAGAGTTAATAGGGAACCTTTATGGCAGGTGTTAGTGGATATATTGTGTTGGTGGTAGGCTTCTGTGGAACAAAAGTATGTATGACGATAGTGAAGCGTGTGTAAGATCAAATTGGTGTCAATGGTGATTGTTTAGGATTAATAGGCGGATGTGAGACAGGTGTTGTGTTTGTCTCTTGGTTATTCAATGTATATGGATGGGTTATGAAAGAATTCGAGGCGTGGGGATGGCAGGAAAATGGTGTTAGAAGATGGAGAGATGGGAGATGAGTGGAGGGTGCCTACCTATTATATGCGGATGATTTGTTTCTGTGTGTTGGCGAATTCTGAATGAGGTTTGAGAGGAATTGGGTAGAGGAGATTTTCTGGCAGGGTGTGATAAAAGGAGGGTTTGAAAGTAATACGTAGAATAAGAGAATGGTTATGGTTGTGAGTGAGGTACATGTCTCAGTTGTGAAGTTGGTTAGAGTGGTGAGCCAGCTGGAACAGTGGGATCTGAGTTTTAAATATTTGGTATGTGTTGGATGAGAAGGGAACGGATGATGCAGAGTTTAGTAGGAAAGTTGTCTAATTTCCAAACCCACTTTTTTTGGATTTTAATAAATGAAAAAATTGCGATATATATTTTCCTGTTTAGGCGAAGTGGATGAAGTTTTCAGGGCATATGTAGTCGGGCGAGATGCATTTTTTTACTTAGATAATTGTCTTTGTATATTGCATTAGTTTTGGATTTGTTTTGGAAGCAAATTTTCAGAAATAAATTTTTTGTAAATTTTTTTAAAAAATTTCTTTTGAGTATATAAAAAAATTATCTAAATAAAAAGGATGTATCTTGCCCGATTACATACAAGCCCTGAAACATTTGTGTTTGATAGGATGAGTAGAAAAAAAAATATATAAATTTTCCTTTCCAAAAATTCAAAATCTTTTATTTATGTAATATAATATATATATATATATATTATTATATATATAATTATATATATTATAATAATTATATATATATATATGATTATATATATATAACTAATATACTATATATAATATTATATATAATATAGTAATATATATATACTGTAATATATATACTGTGATATATATTAATATTATATAATATATAATATATCATATATATAATATATACTATATATATATATATATATATATTATATATATATTATATTATCTATTATATATATATATATATAGTATATTATATTATTTTTTAAAAAATTCAGATTTCCGAATTCAGGGGGGGGGGGCAAGTGGCCTCCTTGCCCCTATGTCGGAGCCCATGTATATATTATATATATAATAATATATATTATTATATAATATATATTTATATATATAATATATATTAATATATATTAATATAATATATCAAAAATTATATATTATATTATTATATTAATTAATTATATATATATATATATTATAAAACTATTTATATTATATATATATATATATATATATATGATTATATATATATATATATATTATATATCATGTTTTTATCCTCTCCTATCCATATCGCTTTTCGATTGCCATGAATCCGACACTTTGAACAAAAATAAATAAAATTGTATTGACGTTAAGATAAATCTTATTGTAATAAAGAAGAGCTTACACTTTAAAAATATTTTAAAAAAAAAACCTTACCCAAACTAACCTTACTTAACGTAACAACTTATATTTTTTATAAATTTTATTTCACTTCCTCGTTCAATAAACAAAAGAACACAGCTATATATATATAATTGGAAAATACGTTCAAACTCTTCTCACTATGCGCGTGCCGTTCTACATTTTGTTCAACGTAACTATGGGAAAAAATTAACTTCAGCTTCATGGGAATGGATAATATATATATATATATATATATATATTATACTATTATATATATATATATTATATATATATTATTTATATATAATATATATATATTATAATATATATTATATATATATTATTATATAATATTATAATAGGGCCTATATAAAGTCCAGTGTCGTAATTATGTGCGAAATGGCGGTTTTTCTTCATGTTTTTGATTTGAAATCTTCCAAATTTTCCTTCTTGGAAGTTAAATCTAAGAGTTACTTCTCAAATAAGAATAGACACAGAATGGAGAATAAAAGAATTAGGATTTTTTTTATGCTGCATTAGAAATTTGATAGGAAGATCTTAACGAAAAGCACTGAAATTATTTGGACAACAGTATGGAGTGGATAATTTTGCCAAGAGACTAGACTACATGACTACATGAGAGTAAGAAGGAACTTAGGAAAGGACAAATGATAATGGGTGAATATAGAGTGGATGACTACTTTTTAATATATAGATATCTTAATGTGGAGAAGGGGGGGAAAGAGAATGGCTGTATTGAAGAATAAACAAATATGTTATTTTGGGGAAAAATGTAGATAGAATGGCCATAGTCTCAGATGACATCATTGTGGTGAAGACAATTATATATATATATATATATTATATATATATATATATTATATATATATATATATATATATATATATATATATATATAATATATATATATATATATATATATGTGTAT
>JABUQX010054887.1:10000-29956 GCA_015478945.1 Trachelipus rathkii
CGGGGAATTAATAGCGAATCAAACAAATTCACAGATAATCATATAATGTAAAAGAATAATTATATATCCTTCTCAAATTAATTATGTAGAACTTAGGCTCAATTACATATATATATATATATATATATATATATATATATATATATATATATATATATATATATATATATTTTATATTTAGATAATATATATACTATATAATATATTATATATATATATATAATAATATATATATACCACTAGGGAATGCCTGGGTTTTCTGAACCCAAGGGTACAACGATGTAAAATCCAAGTAATTAATTTTCGTTTTTTCCATATCACGTATAGTTTTTATTCATTGATCAATAAAACTTTTAACACTAATATTGTCAAACGTAAAAAAATATTTGAATAACAGAACCGATAAGATGGAGACACGTTCGTTTGCGTATGACTGTTTGTTGGAATTTCAAGCGCACATTTGCGGGAATTATGTCGTCTTAAAGCAAAGACAGAATATTATAAACTTAACGAAGTTTATAATATTCTTTGCGTAATTTGGCGGAAAAATAACCGATCAATATTAAGCATGAGCTTCACAAAAGGTATGTCGAAAGCGTGTTGAAGCTTTACGACTATGGAGTACCGGTAAAAAATCATCCATGCCTTTTGCTATTATAGTGGTTAAGAGAGAGCCCACAAATCATTATAATGACTGTTATTTCTGCCTGACACCTACCTGTTCGTGATTATAATATATAAAAAAAGAAAATTATAATATCCCAACCTTCCCTTTTCAGTAAGACCTGTTCCACTGCCACCCACATCAATAGAGATAAATCATGACCCAAAAAATGAACCAACTCCAGAAAAAAGTTGTGACGACAGCGATGTTTACATTCCCGATGTAAGTGATGGCATCCTTGAATTACTAAATCAGAAAGAGCTGAATAGTTTAGTACGAGATTTATATTTGCAAAAGACGAAGCTGATCTTCTTGGCTCGCGATTGAAAAGCAAGCATTTATTATCTCCAGGAACCTCATTCTCATGGTACAGATATCCCGAAAGAAAAGTACTGTAATATTTTCATGAAAAATAATAATATACAGGAACTAATGGCACATTTTGGAAAGACGCATCAGCTCTCAGAGCGGAGATTATTTATAGATTCTTCAAAGAGAAGCTTAAAAGGAGTTCTATTTCATATTGGAAATGTATATCCATCAATCTCTGTAGCACCCTTTGTTCATTTTGCAGAGACGTACGAGAATATTGAATTGTTATTAATGAAAGTGAGATATGATGAGTACAAATGTCTTCTGTGCGGAGATTTGAAAGTTAAGGGTATGGTACTTAAAGCACAATTAGGATACACCAAATATCCATGTTTTTTGTGTGAATGGGACAGTCGTGATCGCAAAAATAAATGAAATTGGAAAGAGTGACCATCCAGGAAAACTTTTTCACCTGGTTCCAAAACAATGTCCTACACCAACCGCCTGTTAATCCCGAGAATGTTCTGCTCCTTCAACTTCATATTAAATTAGACATTATGAAGCAATTCGTAAAAGCCTTGGACAAAGAAAGTGATTGTTTAAAGTATGTGTGTAACAAATTTCCTTTTAATAATGCCAATTTTAAAAAGTTGATCTGTGATCCTAACTCAGAAGTTACAGTGACGACATGCGAATTAGAAGCATGGAACGCCATGAAAACTGTTCCTGAGTGATTCCTCGGGAATAGGAAAGAATCAATTACAAAACATTAGTAAATAATATTCATGGAATGTTTGAAGATATTGGTTGCAACATGAGTGTTAAATGGCTTTTTTTGAACTCACATCTACATTGTTTTCTTGAAAATCTTAGAGCAGTATCCGAGGAGCACAATTCAAAAGGTTCCATCAAGAAATAAAAGCTATGGAACACTGATACCAAGGAAGATGGAATGCAAACATAATGACCAACTGCTACTGGATGCTAAAAAAGACAAAATCTGGAGACAGTACTGGTAAAAGCAAAACCACAATGAAAAAATTGTCACAATAGGCAAGAATACTAATATTACTACCAAAAATCAATGTGAGTACAAGTGATATATTTATATTTGCCATAACTTTCATATGCTCTTGGTAACTAGTGTGGAATTATGCTGAATTATATGTTTCATTTACATTACATAATATTTTTAGCTCTGTGAGTAAACCTATAACGTCTGAAAATTTTCTTACAATTTGTACAAAATCCTGGCGTGATTCAAATTGTTGAGTATTATTTTTGATATTAGCAGAAAAAAATACCTATAGAAACACCAACTAATACAAGAACATCAAATCATTTCCCCCAAAATGCAGACCTGTGTGATATATATATATATATATAGTATATATATAGTACTATATATGTATTATATATATATATATATATATATATATATATATATATTATATATATATATATATATATATATATAATATATATATATAGTGCGCTTTTTTTGGGCTAACAAAAAAAAGCAAAAATCAAAAACGCGTCTTTAAAAAAAAAAAATAAAAATAAAAAGGGCGCATATATAGTATATATATATAATAGATATATATATATATATATATATATATATATATAATATATATATATATATATATATATAATATATATATATATATATTATATATATATATATATATATATATATATATATATATATATATATATATATATTATTTTCTAAATATTTGTATATATATATATAATTTATATATTATAATAATAATATATATTATATATATATATATAGCCGTTCGAATGTCTCTCTGTCATCCAATTTTCTAAATATTTGTATTTGTTTGCGACTGAATAGTGTGCTAAGGAAGTTGGTTTGTCCTACGACCCTGTGAAGGAGTGCGCCGAGTCAGTAATGGGAGAAAATCTTCTTTACAAAGCAGGACAGATACAAAACAATCACGATCCAAAACCTACTATCTTCCTTGGGATACTTATTAGATTTTGATGTAAGTAAACTACTAGTTTCCACTACCACTACTACTACTACTACTTACTACTACTTTAGATTATACAACTTTACTACTACTTACTTACTTACTACTACTTACTACTACTACTTATTGCTACTGTTTCTTGTTTATATAATATTTACGACTATGGTTATTATCAACTTTGTTAATACTCTCTCTCTCTCTCTCTCTGCTCTCTCTCTCTCTCTTCTCTCTCTCTCTCTCTCTCTTCTCTCTCTCTCTTTCTCTGCTTTCTCTCTCTCTCTCTCTCTCTCTCCTCATACAAATTATATATATACATATATATACTATATATATATAATATATATATATATATTATATAGTATATATATATATATATTATATATATATATATATATATATATATTGTGAATTTCAACGTACACCACAGAGTGGTTGGGCTCCTTTCATACTGATGCAGGAGGGAAGGAGGGCAAAACATTCAGTATTCTCAACATCTGGAACAGTTAATTAAGAACTTTAACATATCTAGATCGTCCTAACCAATTCTTGAACAAGCTTGATTTATGTTTCACCATTACTCATTCTCGACATAAATACACAATTTTCCCTCCTATCGGTAACTCTGACTACAATCTTGTAGCTCTCAATTATAATATTTTTCTCCATCAGCTCTACGATGCCCCAAACGTACTTTCTGGCACTTTAGTCGGGCTAATTGGGGGGCAGTGTGTCATTTGTTTGCTAACTATTCATGGAATGTATCCTGCGCTGACTTGGAAGACGATTCGGTCAATGCTGAAAGGTAGGGGTCGCAATCACAGAGGGGATGAGCTGGTTCATTCCATCTTCAACTAAATCTTTTTTTCCTCAAAATCCATGGTCCGATGGAGCCTGTTCTCGCGCCATTCAAGAAAGAGACGTTGCCTATCGGGCATGGAAAAACTCTCGTTTTCCTATCACTCTTACTAATTTCAATTCTGCTCGGAATCGTTGCAGGAATATTATTCGACAGGCTAAGCGAACTTTCACTAAAAAAAAAAGTACGCCAACCTTCTTGGTTCTCCTACTGGTAAAAATTTCTGGCTTTTTTCCAAAAGCATCTCTAATAACTATTGTAAATCTGCATTTCCCCCTCTTATTCGATCTGTCGGATCTGTAGCTAACTCCTACTGAAAGGACTAATCTCTTCAGCCTCATTTTTTCATTTAATTCTACCCCGGACGATTCCGGCATCACTTCTACTGCTTCTCATCTCAGGTTTTCGTTAGCAAAAGGAGTGCTTTGGTCTCGTATGAATTTACCGTGAGTATTGAAAATCCCAGACTCATTCGTTGCGGTGCCTCCTTCTTTCCAGCCACTTTTATTTTGTGAAACTCCTTGCCATCTTCTGTTCTTCCAACTGTATTTAATCTTCCTCTCTTTAAAGCCGACGTCTGCGCTCACTTGAGAGATTTCCATTAGGCTTTGGCTTGGGTGGGTTTTTCTGTATTTTATTTTCTGCCCCCTCCTTGAAAAAGGCCCAGCCTGTGATGGTGGTAATCTAAATATATATATATATATATATATTATATATATATATATATATATATATATTAATATGTAAATTATAGCAAGATTATATATATATAAAAATATAAAAGGGAGATTACAGATAGGTCATATTCTTCACCGCTTGGCATCTAGTCACAGGGGAACCTTCGGGGACACATCCGGGGGCTTGTCGATACTCGGCACTTAGACACGCATCGTCCTCCATCTGTGATGTCTGTCTAACTTATCTCATCCCTCCCTAAACTACAAAAATCCGCATTCACCTCTATATTGCACCTTTCTTTCTCGCTCTTCGCAGAACTCACATTTCTCTCGCCTCCAGACACTTTCTTACTGTCTCAATCCACTTTTTTCTTTGGTCTCCCAGCGCACTGTCGATTCCCAAAACACACACCACTATCACATTCGCTTATATATATATATATATATATATATATATATATATATATTATTTATTTATATATATATATATTATTAATATATAATATATAATATATATATATTATATATATATATATAGATATATATATATATATTTAAATATAGTATATATATATATATATATATATATATATTTATATATATATTATATATATATATAATATATATATTATATATAATTATAGATTATATATATATATTATATATATATATATATATATATACTATATAATATAATATATATATAATATAATATATATATATATATATATATATAATATTATCATATATATATATATAATATATATATATATATAATATAGGTAGAGTAGCGCGCATACTCCCAGCGATGAAATTACCTCCCTTTTGGCTTATTTTATGTAAGGTCTCCCATGACATTGCAGTGCCTTTTGGTTCGTCTTTCTTTTCTGCCTTCATTTCCACACTCTCAGAAACTCTTACAGATACACCTTTTATCCAGAACTATGATATACACGTAATTTATATGTCCCACACTCTCTCTCACATCTTACAGATATCCCTATACCTTATATCCTATGTGTAGGGGAGAAAGAATTGCCCACATCGTATGTCCTGCCTGTCATAGAAGGCGACCAAAGGACAGTCGTAGTTGAGTTGGGTGCCGCCTACCACCCATCTTTTGTCTGGAATATTAATGCATAGCTCGAAGAAGGTCGTGATCGCCGTAAGCTGCCTTCTATCTTTCTTTCGGCGAAATGTTATGAATCGTATGGGTACATGGAATGTCAGAGCAGTGATTCTGAGGAGATAAGGAGAAAGGTGATGGATGTATTTAGAAAGGGCAAATTTTGATTTGCTCGCTGTGACTGAACAAAGATGAAAGGAAATGGTAAATACGAGTGGTGATATATCGATATTATTATGATATTGAGATAATTATAAGGTGAGTAGTGTGCACAAATAGTTATAGAGTAGGGGATGAATGAGGGAGCGATGCAAATTTACTTTGAATAGAAAATTGACTTGTTGGATACAAAGACAGCACAATAGCATATTATATGATATATTTTTAGTTGTGATGTTTGTATTGTGTGAGTTATTTATAAATCTCATTATAATTTGCATTAATTAGTATATATTATTATTAGTATGAAATTAATTAAATATATCTATAATGCTTTAAGTTTTTTTTTTGATTTTTATTCTTCATTATGCAGTAGTATTTATCTATTCTGATCTATAATTAGTATATTATTCAGATTACTGTCATGCGCTTATTGTAATACAGCTCTATATGAACTAAGAGTGAGTGAGCAAAAGCTTGAACTGAGTGAAGAAATGCTGTGTATCAAACTAATTTGGCAAGTGCAAAAGAAGATATCTTGGTGACTCACGGTACAAGGATAGATGTAGAGAGATCATTTTGGTTCTCTCTTGTGAACGTAGACATGAACAGTTAAGAACCGAGTCGAATCTGTAGGATAGCAAGATACGGTTTGACATTTTTGATAAACAACCAAACAACAAAAAGTGACGGAGTCAGGCAGGTAAATTGATAGTTACGAATAGATAGAAATGTCATTAATGAACAATAAACAAAGGGTAGTAAGAACCTAAGTCTAAGGAATATTAGTAATCAACAATTATATAGTAACAACAAATAGTCAAAGTAAATTAATATTGTTTAATTCGATTAAATCAAGTATATAAATTTATTTAACTATACATCACAATATTTCTCTTCATTACGGTCTGATCGATTAATAATGATTTCGTTTCGTTCCTTTACCGATTTGCACTCATTAACACACACTATGTATTCTTTAAAGATATCAGTGATATATCTGAATATTATACACTGCTTTACAGTGACTTATAAGCTTGTCCATCTTTCTTGATCATCATAATTACACCCTTGACTAGAATAAGAGAAATTCTGTTTCTTACGAATACAATAATCATACGGTTCGTAGATAAGTAATTAGGTATTTTATGTATAATAACACATTGCTATCTTCTTTATATTATTTATTCTAGTAATACCGTATAATTCAAGATAATACCAATTTTATTGAATTTATCGTTACCATTTAATTGTTACGCTGAACTCTAATACCCCGTTCCTGTGAATAACTGAGATTATAATGAGTAATAAAATAATCCTAAAACGGGAATTTGTGTAATTGTATGACTATGCAAGAAATATGTATCTAATATTGCAATATTTACCCGTTTGGAGGCGCTCCTGAGAGGTAGAAATAAAAGTTGGGTTTTGAAATGTTTAAAATTGTGGTAACTCCACTATTGACGCTATCCAGATCAGGTAACGGAATCGGATCAGAAAGCTGCTTAGGTCGAGAAAGAGGTACTATTAAATGATCGAAGAAATATGGTACAAAGACTTTGGCCAAGACAGGCTGAGAAAAGAGATGGAATGTTAGAGTCGGGTTATTAGGAGAGATAGCTTAGATAATCGTAATGGAAAAGGTTGAATAAGCAATGAGGTCGCAGACATAAATTTGGATGGAATCAGTCCAATTTGGCTGGAAAGAGAAAATGAGAAGTGATCCTCGTAAGTCAGACAGCAGCCAGTTATCGAACGATGCCTGAAGAGTAGAAAATACACATGAGTAAAAAGGTAAAGAGAGCTGGACAAGGGAAACAACCTTAAAAGGACGGGAACCTCAAAGAGTGCTCGGCCTACCATAACCTAATCAAAGCCTCCATCATCACAGAAAAATGCATACCAGATCGGGTGTAATGTCAGGTAATGAATGAAATAACTAAGAGGATTAGTAGGAGGAAGAGGATTGCGATACCCGTCCAGGGATAAGATCAACACGGAGAATGAGTAATAAGACATAAAAATAGTGTCTAGCCTTTTCGACTCAAGTGGTATTATTAAACGCCAAATGAGAGGAAAACCGATTGAACAGATACTGAAATGGAATAGTAGTAGCAAATATGGTCGATTTGACAGAGAAGATATTACAGAAAATGTTTAAATCTGATAAAGACGCATCCGAAACCTGTTATACATAAGGAGACAGCCAATGAGAAACGCACAATTTGGTTTCACGTGAAAAATGACGTTATAGTCGTATGCATAAGTATAGCCTTGTGTTGATTCATTACACGACATGCCAGAAGAAAAGAATTCATACGCAAAAGCCTCTATTGGAAAGGGATAGCAGTAGTTTTCAAGAATATATCGCTGCTCACTTGGCACCTAAATATGTGATCTCTAATGAGAACTTCATAATAGACATAACCTCGAACATCACACCTAGCCGATGTCAAGGTATGTTACGTCGTAGAAGCTGTGTGGAACCCCAGTGTGGAACCGCGAGACTAAAAGAAATAAGAAGTAAAGTTGATGAAACATTAAGAGCACCTAGGGAAGATGACGATAAAGATGAAGAGCGATAAGATTGGTGCGGAATACCACTTACCGAAATAGGTGCCTGCAAATAGATTTATTTAATTTATTGCTGACGCCGGGAAGTAAGAGGTCCGCTGGCCCCATTGTCACACGAGAGTTGCAGCCATATGTCTACCCTCTTAATAACCCTTTTAACTCAATAAGAAGCTTGATATGGCCAAACACAGGCGCTCCAAAATGAGGCTCTCCACATCAGTGCAGAAAGAAAATGGAGTAAACACGTCCGAGCCAAAATTCAGACACGAAGACTCAATTCAATACTATGTTTGTTATACTACTGGCAGAGAAATTGTGATTCTTGACCTAGAGAAAGACGAACTTCACGTCCACAGTGGGGCCCAATGAGAATACGAGCTAGATGAGGAACAAAATTTAAACATTCCATTGATTTTCAGAAGATTACACTCTCACTTTCTCGTCCATATAGGGGCGGGTATGATAGTAGGTAGGCGTCAGCTATAGCTATAACTAGCGCGGTACTAGTATAAAGTAAAATGCCAAGTAGGCAATATAAATATGATATATAAATAGATAACTCAGCCGTACCGTAGGACACATAATACAGCTCATAAATCATTAATAGTATAGAGTAAATAGTCACAGGAATCCGACCTAAATAGACTGTACTACGTATATACTTAGCCGTTATATATAGTGAGTACATACGGTAGCTAACTACACTATATGACTGACTTGTATAAAGTTATAATTTGCGAGACCAGGTAGAGAGTAAAGGCCCACATATCACGCAGTGTGTCACGACCCAATTGCAAAAGATTGCCAGATTCTGGCCACTCTGCCTACCGTTCGTTACCTCTCTGAACCCCGAATAGTCTTTCATTTTGACAATAAGTGGTAAGATTGAGATTACAAATCGAATGAAATGAAGAAATAAGATTAAATATGAAAACGGAAGTCGACGTTCTAGCCACCGAGACTGGTGTCGGAACCGAATAGTTGTGGGCTCAAAATTTTTTTTAATAGCAGCAGGTGATAGGCGAATCGATATGTTTTAGCGACGTAATTGACGATGCGGATTTTAAGGGACTCAGCCCACTACAGTGTGTTGTAAGCCTCAGCTCAAGGACGTTGGACAGAGGCTTTATTTCTTCAATCTCTTCACTGAGTGTGCGGGCCAATTTCTCGCTGCACTTCTTGGCTGTTTGCAATAGGCTGAACAAATCGGAAAGCTTCCACAAAGTAAACGTTACCACAAGCATTGATGTGCCTTAGTGCTCGTCAAGTACGAGTCTCAGATGAAATGAATTAATATCATTCGGTAAAGCTGACTAATAGTTTGTATTACTCACGTTCTTTACATTGTTCAATATTGAAATTTGTTTGAATGTCCGATTAATTACCTATTTAGTTTTCCCGATTTCTTTAATTCGAATCCTTTTTTAAGTTAGTGAAAAGTGAACGAACGCTAGACATTAACAGCAGCTGCTTTTAACAGGACTGGAACAAAGCGGCATTGATCTTTCATGTATAATCTGATTGCTGGATGGTTAGAGTAAAGTATGCAATATATAGTCAATATACTCTAGGACTTATTCTAAAAGTCTAGATCCTATTCACGGAGAAGCGAGAAGACATTTCTTCCATATATAGGTTTACTGAACATATTTTCAAAAATCTACAAACCAAGAAACTTAATTTCAGCTGCCCGTAACGTATATCTGGAGTATTATCAATGCGCGACTTTGCGAAGAAGGTCACTCTCGATCATCTTTCTAATATCCGATTCACATTAAGAGGACCAATTACCCACTTGGCCCTTCATAAAAAATCATTTCGAAGGTTGTAATAATTGCCCAAATAATTAAGTTTGTCTCGAAAAAAAACACACATCTAAACACCACACACACACACCACCCGACGCAGCAAACACACACACAAAACACGACAACACACAACATCAGCACAGAACGACATCACACAGGCATCACACTATAAATAAAAATATAATAGGATATTTATGGTCAAATAGTTGTGTATAATAATAAATGTTAAGACTAACATAATTAATATAATATTATTGTTTATAGTGTTGTAGTAACTAAGGTGAGTATGATGCACCTGATATAGGTATGTGATTATATATAGTGAGTATATTTATTAGGGCGATGATGTAAGGTACTAATTTAATTGTTCGTGAAGGTAGATAAGTACGGGATATGAGGTGAGTCAGCATGACAAGTTAAAATGATGTGATGAGGAGAAGAGAGGAGGATGCGAGGGAGGAAAGGACGGGGCGGGGGAAAGCGAGAAAGATTGGTCAGGGAGGAGGTTGTGTGTTGAGTATATGTTGGCTTGTATACTAAGTGTGCCTGTGTGAATTGTTTACCATGCGACAGAGATAATTCAAGATGACAGCAGGTGTTCCGAGTAATTCATGCAAGAATAATAGTATTTTCGATGACTGTCAGAGCAGCTCTGACTGGTGTGTATTTAAATGATTTAAGTAAATAATGTGTACACATAAAAACACACGTACCAAAATAGAAAGCAGTAGATTACAAAAATTACAAAATTTATGTAAAAATGACTTTAATTACACTATAAGAATAGAGGTGAGGGATATATGACCAATAATAAATATAATAATAGCAAAGGGTGGGTATTAGGTATAAGTATGTTATGAAAGGGCTCGGTTATGACTGTATATGGTGAGAGATATACACGGTAAAATATAAATAGTGTAGATAATAGAATCAAATAGTAGGTATATGTATTTTATTCTGTAGAGCCTTGGAGTTTAAGCATATTTAACAAATAAAAGTAATAAGCAAAATTTTTTAAAATGACTTTGGAATTTAAATATATTAGTAAAAATCCAATATAGAACCTCAAATAATATTGGAGGTCGCAGTATTATCACCTATTATAATATTTTTGCATAGACTTGTGCTTGAAATGCAAAATAATAATAATAATAACCTGATGCGATCAATGCCTTCATCCATAATTTTGTCCACCTGTGCGACATAGCCGTCCTTCAAAGTTGGAAGGGATGATGTGAATGGAATAAATGGAAATTATCATCCTAAGAGTGTATAAGAGGAACAGTAGAAATAAAAGATCATGATGCAACTATAGAAAAAGAGTTGGCACAATGAGAACAGAATTTCTAAATACACCAAGCCCTATTTGATAAATGACGGCTATTCCACAACAGCAGCCAAAAAGAAGACAAAAACGGAATTCAAGAGAAGGATTAAATGGAAAGAAATCAGAGAGAGAGAAGAGAGGAGAAAGGAGGAGGGAGAGAGGATGAGAGAGAGAGGAGGAAGAAGAGAAGAAGAGAGAGAGAGAAGAGAGAGAGAAAAGGGTACAGAGAAGATGGAGAGAGAGAGAGATCAGAGAGGAGCAGGAGAGATAGAGAGTTTAAAAAATACAAGACTGTGCACAGACTATATAAACGAGTACGCTCTATATTTCTACGCGACAGCGAGCAAAAGGTTCACCGAAAATGCGAGGACGGAGGAGCCGGAGAGCGGAGGGAAAAGCGAAGGGGGAGGGGATGGACGGAGGAGCGAGAGGAGTGACGGACGGAAAGAAGCAACGGAAGAGAAGCAGAGGAGACAGAGAGGAAAAGAAGAAGTCGAGAAGAAAAAGGAAAGAAGAATCGAACAAGTCCTCGTAGCTAAGCTCATTATATGCGGGAAGAATTGGAAATGATTTGCTGCAAAATTCGATGAGTATGTATGGACCGATAAAAACTCTCAAGTGGTCTCTAAGTAATCAATTCCTATCTTCTTAAGGAAGTAAATATAAAAAAAAAAAACTTATAGAAGTACAATGGTTAACCGTGATAGTGTAACAGTATTCGGAATTGCTGGAAGGTGTGTATCCATGCATCTTCTGATAACAAGACAGAAAGTCTAAGGATAGAATTCACCCTTCCAAATAACGGAGAGGAATATGCAGAAGTGGAGAGAATTGAAAATAAGCAATGAGAGAATAACAGATTTACCAAAGCATGAGAACAAGCTAGAGAGCTACCCACAATATTGGAGGTCACAATAAGATTTATACGCTCTCAAGCGACTGATCACCCTTCAGAATCCAGAATAGAAAATTTTAATAATAAGGTATGAAGACAGAGAAGAGTGGGAAGAGAAAGAGGAGAGGAAGGGAGCGATCTGGAATTGTGTAGGATAGAATTAGGAGGGAAAGAAGATTGAACAAAAGAGAGTTCGACGTAATTAGATTTGAAGTAAGGAACAGTATTAACGCCAGAGATACAAAAGGAGGGAAGAAGAAGAAAAAGTTAAGTGACATTTTAAATTGCAAATGGTTTCAGAAAGGTTAAATAACCAAGGAACCAGAAATATAATGTTGCATTTCCTACTAGGAAAAGGTTTTAGTAGAAAAGTGATTTTTTTGTATTTTCATTTTAATTTATTTATTATTATTTTTTATTTTATTGTAATTTTGGGGATGAGAGGTATAAAAACAGGATAATGGAGTTTCAAGACCTCGATAATTTCTGATAAAACAAGGGTTTATCAATTTTGTTCAAGGCGAGAATGAATGTGAATGCCTCTCTCTATCCTCATCATTCTCGTCTCTTCTCTTCTCTACTCTCTTACTCTCTCTCTCTTCTACTACTCTTCATAAAGTATAAGTTTTCGTGTTTAAAAGTATAGCTCCCATAACCATATATAACAGTCAAAAATACAGTCTGGAATGTGCCAATTTTTAGGCTAAATGTTAAAAAAAAATAAAAAAAAAAAATTAAAAAATCTTGTCATATGCACCAAAAAAATCCTAAAACTATATTCTAAAAATAAATACATATTAAAAAACTTCTATTAATAATTATAGATATGATTAGAGATCTTAGTAGATGACCTTCTTTCCTACTTTCTGTCTCTCTCGGTTCTTACTACTCAACTTCATCTCTTCTCAATACAATCTTCTCATCTCTGCGTCTTTTTTTACTTTTCAAAATTGACCCCCAAATCGTTCTACCTCCTCTCTACTGACTCGTGCTACGGCTCTTCGCCTCTGGAAACTTCCGATGAACTTAATCCCCCCTCTTCCGGGAGGGTCCCCTCCCAACCGCACTCAGCCGGGGTATTTATGTAGTGGTGCATAGTTTACCTTACTAGCTCACCCTATCACTATATCACTACATAGGTAAGGAATCAGCTACTATACCCGGCCCCTACTAGCGCGCATGCTCACTCACTACATATTTCCGAGGGTTATTAAATAACCTTGACTAAATAAATTATATATATAATTGAAAAAATAAAAATAGAGAAATATGTATTTTGAGAAGAGGTAACTAGAAATATTTTGTTTGAATATTAAAATTTGCTAACATTTCTTGATATTTATATTTTAAGCGAATGTATAAATGTAATATATTCGTCACTTACTGACCACAATTGTAAATAAAATAAAATGCTATAATACAAAAAAAAAACATTAAAATATTAAATTTAAAGGTAAAAAGAAAGCAGATAAACCAAAATTAAATCGGAATCTTGAAATGAGAAGCAACTAGAGATAAAAACACTTTTGTTATTTAATAAAGATTCTCCGTTTTCTATCCTGTAAAATATGGCTAAATACAATTTAGTATCAAGATTTTTATTTATATTTAGCTCAAACAATAATATTTTTATTATTGTATTAACTAAACTATTTCCTATGAACAATAAATTAATATAAGTACTACAAATAAAAAGACCTATGCTCATCGAGCTAAGATGTTAGTATGATTATAGTTTGCTTGATAATTTGTGGGGAATTTGATTTTGATTTATTTTTGGGAAATCATCTATATTTGTTAGGTAGGATACACGTAGTTGGTACCGTCTACTATAAATGACCACAGGCACAGGGCCTGTATTCTACTACTTATATAATGGTAGTTAGGTGAGGATAAGATAGGAAGATATAAATATATATGGCCTTAATATATATAGTATATTATGATATTATATATAGATATATATATGATAATTATATAGTATAATATAATATTATATTAAAATAATAGAATATCAAATATAAAGTAATATAGTAGTGATTATAAGTAATATATATATATATGGCGAATAATATGAGTGATATATATATTTAGTATATATAATATTAAATAGTATTATATATTAAATACTATATTAGGAGTAGTGAGTATATATATATTATATATGATATATTTTTATATTAATAGAATATATGAGTTATATAATATTTATATATTAATATATAGTATAGATAATATATCGATATATTAGTAATATTATAAGAAGATATAATAGTATATATGTAAGTAATATATTAGTATAAATTAATATAGTATATAATAGTAGTAATAGAAATATTATAATATTTATATAAGTTATGATATATTATAATATGATATTATAATAATATATATGTATATATATAGTATAGGTTAGATATATATATATTATATATCACTAAAATATGAGTATTATATATAGAATACTCCGTGCAAAGAATAGGTGAGGGGTATAAGGAATAGTGGTGAGAGTAGTATCTATAGTGATATAACTATATATATATATATATAATATATATAGATATATATAGTATATATAGTATAAATAGTAATATAAGATATATAAGATATTAAGTATATACATAGAGTAGTATTATAATTAGTATATAAGTAATATATATATATAAATTTAGTATATAATATAATATATAGTATATATATTTTATATATTATAATATATAATATATAATTAAGATATTATATATATATAATATAAATTATATATATAGAATAAATATATATATAATAAATAAGTAGTAAATAAGAGATTATATATATTATATTTATTATAACCTCTGATTATTATGCGACAATAGTTAACTCCATGACCTAATGTTTTGTGAAAAGTATTAAAGAAACCCATTTAAACTTTTTAATTGTATTTTACGAATCAGTTACTAAAATTAATCGTACTAAAGATGTAGACGAGAATGAAGTGCCGTCTTATTATTGTATAGTAATTATGTAAGTCGCGTAAACCACGTTTTATTAAATATGTGGATAATACATTTGAGTTCAAAAGATCTACTTATGAAATAATAAAATAATATAGGTTAAAAAGAGAGTTTTATTTATAAAAAGACGTGTCGATGCGTCGTCCAATTTAACATTATTGACAAAAAGCGAGTTGCTTCAAACGAATCTTTACTATGTCAAAATATAGTTTTTTTAAAATAAATACATATATATTAAAATAAATATTATGATGAATAGATTATGATGTGATTATAATAGCTCAGTAAGTACTCGAAAACACTAAGCTAGTAGATAACTAAAAATCGTAAAATACTAACAAGATAATAATTATAAAGAATATAAGGGTAAGGGCTCAACAATAAAGGGCAAGTCTCGATAGTATATAACGTAGTAAATAAAAAATTATAATTAATAATTATATTATATAGGTACTGATAAGATGAACACGGCGACAGGAGTAGCGCGGTAGTGCGAGTTAAGCGCGGCTAGCCCAGTAGCGGTTAGTATATAGCGTATATATAATATTAATATATATATTATATTTAATTAAAGATATAAATTTTATCTTAAATATATAATTTAAATAAAAGAAATAGGTAGTATAGTTAGGAGTCATGGAATAATATTAGATTTATGGTTAGATAGTCACCATACGGGATAATGGAAATAGTTCTATATAATATATATAATTAGTAATAGTATATATATATATAGATATATATAGATACGTACTATAGTTTATACTATAATAACTAGTATAGACTAATAATAAGTCAAGTATAGTATTGATATATACTCTCATGATGTAATATAAGTATAGTAGAGGATACTATAGTAGTAGGGCAAATAAAGTATAGTATAAAAGTAGTAATATAAGAATTGAAACCTACTGAATCCTAAAGTGATGAAAAAAAAAAAATGGTGAACAACTTCAGAGTTTCATTCAATGATATTTATATGTTTCAGATATACAATTATTTCAATGTCTCTTTTCGAAACTCTTCTAAGTTTGGGAGAAAATATGCCCAAAGCTTTCTTGTTCCATAGGATCAACCATTTGTGTCTTATTACGATCAAACATTGTATGTCTGTACTCTTATTAATACTTACATAAAAATTATATATAAAAGAAGTAACGCTTTATGAAAATGGAAGCAGATAAGATAAGCATAAAAAAGTGACATCAGGGCTACAGGAAAAATATATAAAAGACATTTTTTTTTATTTTTAAATCAGTTTCTAAAATTGCAATTCACTCAATCTATGAATTATAAAAAAAAAAGTAATTTTTGAAAAATTTTTAACAACAGTTTAAAAACTCATGGAAAACTCTATGATAATGATCGTTTTTTGGAGAAGAACGAAGGAGCTCTAAGCGCTTCGAGGGAGCGTCAAAGTTGCCAAATGTTGATTTTTTTTTAACTAAAAGATACCCCCAAGGTAAACCACAAAGATGCACAGAGTCGGGCTTGGCCTACCGGGGGACGCCGGGGGGGGACTTCATTCCCACCCTCGGTCCAACCCGTCCGGCTCGAACCCGTCTCAAAATTAACATTTTCTCCAGGCGCATAAAAAAAAAAAAATATTTGGTAACTTTCTCTCGACTACTGCAGAAATGGAAGGTACTCAGAGCATACGCTGCCAACCTAAGTGATACTAATATTTAAAGAAGTTATTAAATAAATATTAGAATAAAATAATTTTTTAAAGTTTATCGATGAAATTGCTTGCTGAAATCAAAAAATTTATTTATTATTTTCCTGTAGCTGTTATAGTTTTTTAAGTTACATGCATGATGCTTTCGGGATGCTGGATATAAATATACGATATATATATATATAATATATATATATATATATATATTATATATATATATATTAATATATATATATTTATATATATAATATATATATATATTTATTATATATAAATATATATATATATATATAATATATATATACTGTCGACTAATATATCATATTATATATATAGTTAATTTATAATCTATATATATTATATATATATATATATATTATATATTATAATATATATATATATATAATATATATATATTTATATATAGTTATATATATATAATATATACTATATATATTATATTATAGTAATATATTATAACTAATATATATATATATACTATTATATATATATCCAAATATATATAATATATATATATATATATATACCTATATAATTAATCATATATATATATATATCTATTAGTATATATTCAGTATATATATATATACTATATTTATATTATATATTATATATATATATATTATATATATTATTATACTTATATATATTATATATATTACTTATATATATATATATATTTAAATACAACCATTTACTTACAATAGAGATCGAGCAGCTTTATGTATATTTTCTTACAAATATATATAGATATATATATACCACGTCTATTATATATATATTATATATTAAAATTTGCAAGAAGCAATAGGAATAATATCAAATAATAATAAATAATAATAATATAAATTAATTAATAAATAATTAATAATAATAACTCAAATCATAATAATTAATTAATTATAAATAATATATAATTATAATATAATAATTATAAATATTAATATAATAATATAATAATTAATTAATATAATTAATAATTAAATTAATTTCTAAAAATACATAATAAATAAAATAAAGCTTAATACAAGGTAAAAAAGGTAATATAAACTCATTTGCATGATAATGCTGTCCAATTTTTTAGTGTAAGTAAAAAATGAATAAAAATATACATAAAATATAATAAGAAACATGCAAATAAACAATTGAAAAAAAAATAAAAAAAAAACAAATATTAATCAGACAAAAAAAAAAACAAACAAAAATAAACATACTTTTAGTCATCAAAAAAAGGTGCAATATTTCACACAGTGTGATGCTTTTAAATTTACTAGAGACATCGCTAAATAAATTACAAAATAAAATAAATTAAATAGTAATATGAATATTATAAAATAAAATATAAATATGGAACTATATTTTTTGTCGGCATAGAAGTGGAGAGGTGAAGAAGTGACAACGGAGGTCTTACATAATGGAAGGAGATAGGTAATAAATCAATAAATAGATAATAAAAAATAATAATAATAAAATGTTATATAAATATAATAATATAATATTATTATGAATAATAATTTCAATTGATTAAAGGTCGTCAGGTTTATATAGTATGATCAAGTTATATTATACATTACTCTTCCAAACAAATAATGTAACAATCCGTGGCCAGTGACCCTCCTATTGTATAAAATTAAGATATTAAGTCGAGTATAAATATATCAGCTAATATATATATGATGTAATTGAAATACATAATAAATAAATTAAGCTATATATATATATTATTTTGTAGATAATGGTATTCAACACCCACAATCAAGAAGAGAATGTCAAGCGAGCGGCTTCTCGAGCGCTCGATCGTAGCGGAGTATAAACTAGCGAGCTACTGTATACAACTATTATCCTTATAGGATACTTAGCGCACTGTGAGGCATGAGCTCTGAGTGATGACTCTCCTACAACACGCCACTGACATCATACTCCACAATCGAGCGCAAAGGTATCTGGTGTGTGGTTGGTTACTCCGAAGGGAGCGTGCGAGGACCATGTCACATCGGAACTTAGTCGCTAACGCCTCTCATTGCTTCTCCCGGAAGGCCGTAAATACACCTCCCGTACCTCCTCGTCACGTGGTGCATCTTTAGCAATTTGCTCTCACGGAATGATACCTTTAAGTCTCGAGAGATTATATTTCTATATCGCTAATAAAAATAAGCGAAAATAATATACAAATGAGACAGTTCTAGTATATTAATTATATCGAAATTTAACAAATATAGTTCTCACAAATTTAGGGACTACAATCTAATGCGAATAAAACTAAATATTTAATAAATTAAAATAAATAAGTTTCTAACACTGCAAGAAATATGAATATTAAAAGATTTTATTTGATTTTGTAATTCATTAACAAAATTTTTTTATTTATTTAATTTTTTATATTTTACTAATTTTAATTCCTTTTGCACTATGGTATTATGCAAAGATATTTGGTTTATAATTTATTTTATTTTATATTTATTTTTTATTACATTATTTCTACTGACTAATATTGTACCAGCATTCCACCAATGTATTCCTTTTACCCTGTTAGCTATATATTGTTATAGTTATTAGAAAGTCAATATATTAAGGCTTATTAAAATAACAATAAATTTCACTCATATATTTAATATAAATATATATATATTAATATATATATATATTTATATAATATATTATAGATATATATTAATATATATATATTATTATATATATATATTTACATATATATATATATTATATAATATATTATTAATATATATATAGATTAATATATATATAAGATATATATATATTATCATATATATATATTATATATAATATATATTAATATATAGTATATATATATATATATATAGTATATATATATTAATATTATAAC
>JABUQX010054888.1:0-2500 GCA_015478945.1 Trachelipus rathkii
TTTGGAGTGAGTTGAATGAGTGTTGGGAAAAGTTTTGGTAAGATGACTAAAATTTGTTCTATTGGGCAGATTTGATGCGGGAGTGGAAGGGAGAGGGTGGGAGAAATAATAGGATCATTTGGGTAGGGGAGAGGAAATGTTTAATGGAGAAAGTTTGGTAAGAGTTGTGTGTTAAAAGAGATGATAGTGGGGAATACTTGGTTTAAAAAAAGTGAGAATCATAAGTATACATGGAAGGTGAGATAACGGGGGGGAGGGCGGTATTGGATTATGTATGTGTTAAATGAGAGGGATAGAGGCAGATTGTTAGATGTAAATGTATTTAGAGGGGCGGGGAGGGGGATATCGGATCACTATTTGGTGGTTGCTAGGATAAGGGTGGGAGGAGAGGTGATGGGTAGGGAAAGGGGAGGAAAGAGGAGAGTAGAAGTAATAAAGGTGGAAAAATTGGAGGAGACAGTGTGTAAGAGGGAGTTTAGGAGAGGTATGGAGGATAGGTGGAGAGACGTGAGGGGGACGGGAATTGGGGAGGTGGAGGGGGAGTGGATGAGATTTAAAGAGGCAGTATGTGAAGAGGCTAGAAGGGTATGTGGAGTAAAAAGGGTGGGTGCAAGTAGAAGGAAAGGGAGTGAATGGTGGAATGAGGAGGTGAAGGAGGTGGTGAAAGGAAAAAGGAGGCTTATGTGAAATGGTTGGGAAATAGGAGAGAGGAAAGCTGGGAGGAATATAGAAGGGTTAGAGTGGAAGCAAAGAGGGCGGTGGAGAGGACGAAGAGAAGAGCAAAAGACGAATGGTGTAGAAAAGTGACGGAGAATTTTGAATCGGGGAGCAAGATGTTTTGGAAAGAAGTAAATAAAAAAAGGAAGAAGAAGGAGGGGTTGGGGGAGAGGATAAAGGGAGGAGATGGGGAGTGGATAGGAGGAGAGGAAAGGGTGAGGAAGAGGTGGGGGGAGTATTTTAGTGGATTATTGAATGAAGTGGGTGGGGGAGGGGAGGAAGATTTGCAAGAGGTGAGGTTGGGGAATGAATGGGGGAGGGAGGGGGAGGATGAAATACAAATGGAGGAAATTATTAGGGCCCTGAATAAAGGAAAAAAAGGGAAGTCCGCAGGTTTGGATGGTGTGAGAATGGAAATGTTGCAGAAGGGAGGTATAGGGGTGGAGGAATGGCTGTATAGGTTATATAATATATGTTGGAGGAGTGGTGAGGTACCACAGGATTGGGAGGATGGTTGTTTGGTTCCCCTGTATAAGGGGAAAGGGGATAGGATGGAATGTGGGAATTATAGAGGTATATGTCTTTTAAGTGTGGTAGGGAAAAGTGTATGGGAGAATACTGATTGAGAGAGTGAGAGGTTTAACGGAGGGGAGAATGGGGGAAGAACAAGGAGGATCTTAGAGAGGAAGGGTGTGTGGATCAAGTGTTTACACTAAAGATGCTTGTGGAGAAAAGTATAGAGAGGAAAGGGAAAGTGTATGGGTGCTTTTTAGATTTAGAGAAAGCTTATGATAGAGTGAAGAGGGGGGAATTGTGGAGGGTGTTGGAGGAAAATGGAGTGGGGGGTAAATTAGGAAAAGGTATTAGGGCCTTTTATAGGAATAGTAGAATGTGTGTGAGAGTGTTAGGAGGGGAGAGTGAGATGTTTGGGGTGGTGAGAGGATTGAGGCAAGGGTGTGTAATGTCGCCGTGGCTATTCAATTTGTTTATGGAGAGTGTTTGCAGAGGAATGGGTGAGGGAGGGGTGGGGGGTGGAATTGATGAATGGGAATGATAGAAGGGAAGTGAACATGATATTGTTTGCGGACGATACAGCCCTGGTGGCGAAGAGCGCGGAAGGGCTGAGGTATTTGGTGAGGGAGTTTGAGAGAATGTGTGGACAAAAGGGGCTTAAAATAAATCCAGGTAAGAAAAGTGTTAGTGTTTGAGGAGGAGGAAAGAGAGGAGGGGGAGGGGTTAGAGGTTAGAGTAGGGGGTGTAGTATTGGAAGGGTAAAGATTTTTAATAATTTAGGGATGGACTTGGGGTAAGGGGGGGAGGGATGCAGGAGGAGATAGAAACATAGAGTAGGAAGAAGAGGAGAGCTTTGAGCGGTCTGAGAGAATTATGGAAGGGGGGGGGATTTACACAAAAAGTTAAGATAAGTATGTTTGAAAAAATTTGTGTACCAGCGGTGTGTATGGGTGTGAACGTGGGGGTTGAAATGCCAGGTCCAGGAAAATTGGAAAGTTTTGAGATAGGGGTTGAGAGGCGCTTGTGGGTTAGCAGAAGGGAGAGGTAGGAATAGGGTGGTGAGGGAGCGATGTGATTGAGAATGGGTTGGTGGAAAGCGCGAGAAGGGAATTGTAAGAATGGTATTGGGCATCTAGTGAGAAATCGGAGGAACACGAAGAGTGGTTTAGGAGAGTCTGGGAGCGGAGGGATATGGAAGGGAGAGGAAGGGGGAGACCAAGAAGGAGGTGGATGGATGGAATAAAGGAGATGCTGGAGGAGGGAGGGATGA